>JADDOH010008900.1:0-30998 GCA_016648135.1 Agrypnia vestita | reverse complement strand
AATGAAGATAAAACAATTTCAATTAACGTTGCAATGAAGCGAAACAAAGGAATATATATAAAAAAAACAAGTCCAATTTTAATTATTTGTTACTAAGAGAATATATATTGCGCCCTCCTGTTACCGCTTCCTATAGACTAATACTAGCGAAGGCTCAAAACTTTCTCTGATTTCCGCTAGATGGCGGTAGTATGACCATTTTAATTCATATGCCAGGCCGTCTTGTAAATAAAAATGGAAGCAATTTTATTCTTGTAATTCAAATCAAAATAATTTTAGATCAAAACAAGAACTCAAATAATTATTTCGTGCAACAATACGCGTCTGTGTTTATATTACGAACAAGTCTATCAATCCTGCATACAACAAAGAAATTATAATTAGTTTGAATAACCAGAACCGTATATAACTGTGTATAACAATTTAGAACACATTTAGATAATTAAAATAATTAAGGACCATAATAAATCAATGAAGGAAATTATTTATTTTTTTTCAATTAATTCAGCAACACTGTAGATTGACATTTTTTTTTTTTTAGGACAATCTGTAACATAACACCTTGACGATAAAAAGGTATCTCCGAAACATGCACGTGAAAGTTATCAAATAATATAAGTAGATTTGTGAGAATACTATAATCAATTAATTTTTTGTGTAATTATTATCTGTAAAAATTTAGCTGAATTTAAAGATCTTTTTTTTTCAAATATAGAAACCCTTTTTAATATCCATAAGACAAATATATAACAAGTGTGGATTTATTTAATTTACATTAACCTTAATTTAATTAAAATTAATTTATATTAATTTTTAATTATGAAACCAGACGGATAATTATTAAAATATTTTTCGCATTTGTATCATAAAAGTACATAACCGAAAGAGAAAAGTAAATATTATAAAACATCGGATTTATAATTTTTTTTATAAAATAAAATATATATCAAATGTTCACATGGCAAAATCCGTTTAATATAATTCTTGTGTACCCGTATACTAAAAGTTTTCGTTTTTATATCTTCTTTTCTTTTAGATTCATATATTCTCGTGTTTATATTTTCTACTAAATTGTTATCCGGTTTTTATATTTATTTTTACTTTTATATTTTTCTGCTATTATTATTAATTACTATTGCATAACTCGTAAGCGAAAATATTTGCCACTGAACAGATTTTATCTAGCGTGGGTTAATTATTAGTTTATATTAATATAAGAAATTAAATTAAAACCGAATTTTAAGCTATCATAAACCCTCCGTGGCGCGCGCTGAAATCTGTCGCGGTGATCTGCCCGCATTCCAAGTCTATATTTCTTTGCATTTCTTCGGGCGCGACCTGTCCATATCCGCGAAGCAAACAGTCTGTTCATATACGCCCGACCGCGATAGTCAAACTTATCAAACGCTAAATGCTCAAACGTCTTGGGTCTCTGCCGCATCTTCCACGCTTGTGCCGAAACGTGTCCGCTCGCGTTATATAGGGAAACCGTCGCCGGTCTTTCTAACACGCAGCGCTCGCAAACCCGGCGGCTTTGGCCGTGTTCGGTGGTATATTTGCGAAACACAAACACAAACGCAATAATTAAAACCATTCAAATGTGAATCGTTTGAATCTCAACTACATATTTGTTACACTGCGATTCGCAAATCCCGACGGCCTAGGCCGTGACAGTGGTATACTTGCGAGAAAACAAATGCAATAATTAAAACCTTTCAAACGTGAATCGTTTGAATCCTAACTACATATTTGTTATACTGCGATCCGCAAATCCCGATGGTCTTTTTTAGATTGTGACGGTGGCTTACTTGTGAGATCGCATTCAAACAATTATTAAAATATTTTTCAAATGTGAATCATTTGAATTCAAACCACATAAAATGAATGAGATATGAAATAAATCACATATTCTATAAAATGGAGCAATACTTTTACAAAGAAACAGGCATTCCAAAATCGAACTAATATATCACAAGGACCAAAATTACTACAATAATTTTCGTTCACAAAATATTAAATAATAAAAATGCCAACTGCCTATATGACAAACAACCTAAAGAAATTTCTAATACCTAGTATCACGTTTGTCTACAAATCTCAGTACGTGGTTCACATAAATGCTCAATCTTTTTTCTTTTATGTCACGGACCGTGGTCCGCAATTGTTTAAATAAAACCGCTTTTATAATCAAATATTTTCTTTCATTTATAATATTAACTAAACCAAAATGATTTTATTACTATGCAAATGAGTCCAACGAATACGCTCCTGTCTGGTCAACGGCACCACTGTAGTGATCCACCTAGATAGTGGGCATCCTAATGGTAGACAGCGGGTATCCTAATCAAATCGAGCAGACTGTATTTAATGTCGAAATGATGTTCAATTAATATTATAAAGCATTTTATTGTATTTCAATATATATCGTTCTCCTGGTCACGGTAAGCACTGTGATGATCCCGCATGATAGTGGGTCCTTCCTTATCAAAAAGTGTGGTTTTGTTAAATGTAGAAATCCAATCTGTCTCTTGGTCCGGCACCAGAGTGATGTATGAGGGGGTGGTCCAAACGTATAAGGCGAAGAATAATATAATATAAATCTCAATATTAAATAAAACATTTTTCTTATATGTGAGCGCGCGCGATTGAGCGACAGGATGCAACCGGTCGACTTCAACCATATGATGTAGCGATACAGTTGTTAAAAATTAAATATTCAATACAGAAATATTACTACTACTAAAATTCAACTTTTCATATGAAATAATGTTCTATACTATCAGAAATTGTTCTATACGATAAATTAACTAAAAATACGTATTAACTGAAAATAATTATTCTGTGAAAATTGCGCTTTTGAATGCAATATTAACTAAAAATATTAACTAAAAATATTTCTAACATCTTGGGTTCGCATACTATATCGATAATACCTAATGCCCTTTGCATTTACTAAGTATATTACCTAAATAGCCACAGCTATACCATCCTGTCCGTCAGGGACGAAACATAAAACACAGTTATATTCCTAAAAGTGCTACCTCTTACGCGACAAAAATACCTATTGCAGTCGGGCTATGAATATGAACTATTTCCGCCTCATAATGGCGCCTGGAACCAATACTAAAAACCTCACTAGAAATAATAAATGCGACTAAATCTCGATAAATACAATATATACTATTCGTAATACGTCGTTGAATTGGCACATGATTCGTCTAATGGATGAAGGACCCCGTTGTGTATCGTAATAACTTCAAATTCTTTTATAGGAGCAGTGTGGAAACAATTGCATAATATTACGTAATAAAAACATCTAACGAACCTAATAATCTATACATTTATGTTACAATAAAATACGTTACACTAGAAAGAATTCGTGTATTAGAAATAAAACATTTTCGATTTGAGACAAACCAGTAAAATCGTTCGAACGGCGCAAAGGGAAAAATTCACACATATTAAATAACACTGAAATTAATAATTATAAACACTTTGTATTAGCATATTCTTACCTTGAATGGTTCCGTCTTAGACGTGCATGAACCTGTTCATATTAATTCCGTGGGAAAATAATACATATATTTGCTATCTACGAAATACCACATTTTTGAAGTGAAACTTCTTTATGAATAAATAGATAAGGTCTCGGGGATGGTTTGTTCGAAAGGATTCTACAACAGCCCGTGAGTTTATATGAAATAATAGTTTCTTTGAATGCTAAATTTTGGTTTTTTAAACCCTCAGCATCTCTGCTGAGAGGGGTGAGGCTCCGCGCCCGCCTAAACCCGGTGGCCGACTTCCTAAGTGACTAAACGGCCCCCCTTGTTCCTCCGGAACTTACTGCATCCCGAGACTCTATCTCTTCTTTACGAGATGTGATCCTGTGACGCCTCTCCTTTAGGCTTATAATTGAGATGTACGTACTCTTTTGGTACGAGTTTCTGATGATGTGTGTTGTCTTGAGGCGCCTTTCTTTTAGGCCGGTGTTTGAAGAATCATGTACTCTTTTGGTACGAATTGATGACGACATTAGCCTCCTTTGCGGGCATAGTCAGCGATGTTACAAATTATTGTGCAATCTCATTATGCCTTTTCAGAGCGGCGTCCCACGATTCTGCATCTTGCAACATTTACTTTGGACAAATGTTAGAGTGTTAGTAACATATTTATAATATCCCAGCTATTCCATATGAGTGAATGATTTTTATATTTATTCTGGCCCTGTCTTTCTTACAGAGGACGAAATAGAAGTTAACGTTTTCTATCAAGGTTTTACAGCATTCAAGCATGGAAATCCTTCCAAAGACAAAGGGAACCTTTTTGTTGGTTTAAGTAGTTTGCGCCAGATGAGGTTAGGTGGTCGGTTTATTGACGACCCCGAGCAACAAGGAGGACCCCGCCTTTAAGGGGCCCTGCAGGGGCTTGTGCGGGTTCCACGCCCAAGTGCCGGCAATCATCCACCCCTCAGCCAGCTAGGCTAACATAAACCAGATATCCCCAATCTTAGTTAGATCTCCCCATTCTGTCCTTTACTCGTCATTCTGAAGCCACTTATTAAGCTGAATATACCGAGGTACTCGATTCATAAAGAGTTAGTTGTAGACCGAGTGTAATGATTGCGCAATACCTACGCAATACAGTAATTATTATAATGCTACTAAGTAATTCATATAGAACTCCGTGTATTCAATTGTTAGTAAAAATAGTATGAAAATCCCCATACTTTAAAATATATTCGTTCGGAAGAATTTCTCGTACGATTTGGATTGATATCTGGTTATGCAATACATAACGCGTCGACAATTATTATGAATCTATTAAGCACTGCTTATAGAGCTCCGTAAAATCAATTGTTAATACAAATGGTATGAAAATCCCCATGCATCAAAATATATTCGTTTGGGAGATATTCCCGTACGAATTGAGCCAAGATCACACAAGAAATCGTGATATTAATTAAACATTATTGCTCCGATTTTAAATCTTCCCAAAATAAATACATTTCAATAGTGAAAATAATTAATCGATAGATAATATAAATGTGTTCCTTAGCTGTTACACAGTGGCGGTATGATCCTCTCTGGTACTGATGAATGGTAGATTCCTCCATACGTCCGGGCAGCAACTCCGTCCGCAAATGCTGTTCTGGAACTCAGGGCTCCGTCGGTAGTCTGTCGGGCAGCGCTCCCGCTCGCAAGTCTGGTCTCGAACTGAAGGGGCTGAGTATATCGTGTTCGCTCCTTTTATAGTAACGATTTCACCATACCTCTGAAATCCACGCCTAGTGCAGTGACTCATCCTATGCGCGATGACCTCACCGCCGGCGCTCGCCATTGGCCGGATTCAGCCATCAGGACGGTCGCCTCCGGCTCAACCCGTCGAAGGCAAAGCGCGCCTGTGATTGGTCCGTTTCGTTAAAATAATAGTTAAGCACCCGCTACACGCGAGACTTACTGTTCTGATTCATAAATAATAAAGGCTCGTTCGCACCTACTCACAAGGTCGAGTCTATTAGGATTGGCAAACGATATTAATTTAACACAGAATTATATCTATGGTATAATAAAGATCTAAGAAATATTACTTGTATAGCTGAATATTCAATATTTTGTTAGCCTCTTGTAATACATAGAATCTTAAGAAGAAATATATCAGGCTTTTACTTTTAAACGATTCCAAACAGAAGAAATATATTTTTGATTTCCATACTTGACTTATTTGAATATTATTATTTTAAGATTTTCTAAATTTATTAAATCTATCTCTATGTCGACCATCACAAACTGTTAAAAATTGACATTTTATGAACAGTATAATTTAACCTTTCTCAGTCTATGCAATATTTCAACATCATGCATAAATCCTAATTTTCTCTGCTATTCATGTTTAAAAAAGAATTTTAAAATATGCAAAATTACGCTCCCGGACGGGAAAGGGTGCGATTGACGCGGCGTGACGCGGAGACGCGTGTCGCAATATGGCGGCTCGACACCGAAATGCTTATACCATGACGCGTCACAAAACTGAAAACGTCAAAATATCCGCTGATCCGGCTCGGCTGTGACGGAAGGGTTGTGGTCTGCGACAGAGTTTGGAATTTTGTCCATTTTTATAGATACTACACAGATCAGCTCTTGCAAATTTTTGTGACATTATAACAAAGTCAAATAAAATACATATCATAATCATCTCCATGACCCAAAAACTCTGCGAACCAAATATATTTTATTAGATACTAGCTATGCCCGCGCGGCTTCGCACGCGTAGATTTTTAGTATACTTTTGCGAACCTTCTACAACATTCTCCTTCCAGAACTTTCAAGAAATTTATTTATTTTATTTCGCGAACCTTCTAGACACACCAACACATTCCGCCACTCAGTTTAGAAACTTACAGAACTTTCGGGAATTTTCTAGAACCTTCTACTTCCAGAACTTTCTAGAGCAGGTTTTACGGAACCTTCTAGACCCACCGACGCAGTCGGTGCGCCTACTTTGAAACAATCTGAAGCATTTGCGGCTTTCCCATAACAAAACAATGAGCTAGAAAGCACATTTTCGTCACCCACTCCCACCCACGCACAGCCACCCCAACCAAACTCTCATATTTTCGATGTGACACCAAAGGCACCATCCACCACCATAACCACCGGTGGGTGGTTGTGGCTGGTTGTGGAGAAAACTTGGCGGATAGGGAAACACGGGTTTCTTTATATATATTAATTTTTACTACTTATGTACTTTTCTTCAGTATCGGAATTCGCGAAATTGGTAAATTTCCAACATTAATGTATGGAAATGAAATCTGGAATTGGCAAAAAAGAACAAGAGCAGTCTACAAGGTGTTTATTTGGTACATATAATCGAGGAAAGGATGGTAAAGAAAATATATTAGGCGTGTTTAACAAAAATAAAAGGCGTCCGCGAAATACATGCATGATCAGATAAACCATATATTGGAGGATGGCCTTTCTATAAGCTACAACAGAAATGCGGGCGTGAGAAGATGTATGAAAGTGAACAAAGCAAAGGAGATAAGTCATTTCTGGTCAGCATTGCGAGAAGCGGCGTAATGGTGAGTTAGCTTTTAGTTTCGCGTTTGTGTACAAGGACTCTTATTTTGGTGCATAATTTTGTTTCAGTGTTTTTTATTTAGTAAAACCAATCGATAATTAATATCGTTTCATCAATATTAATTATTGCCTTGATCACGATGACGAAAACTAATCCAAAACATAAAATTACATAATATCTTTAATTCATAATTTTATTTTATAATTTTCTAGAAAATATTATATTATCTCATTATTTTATCTATACTCTATACAAATATATAAAGAGGTAAAATTCGTAAGTTTGTATTTTTGGATGTAGGAGGTAATCTCCGAACTACTCATCCGATTTCAAATTTTTTTTCTCCAATATTTAGAATGAACTTTCAGGGTGGACGTAGGCTACATATATATTATCCCGTTAAAATAAACGAGCTTTTCGTGGTGACGTATTTTACAACTAAAGTCGAAGAAAAAATGGTCGAGCGATGCGGTTTTTACGAACGCTGCCTTAACGGTAATAGATATTTAAATACTTACTTTCTAAAAGTTATATAAAAGAAGTTCACGACGACATCTATATGTTAAGGTTAATGCAAAAGTTGATAAAATATGAATAATGAAGTAATATACAAATATAAAATGAATAGTTTGACAAAAGAAGTAGGAAAATTACATTTAAGATCGGACACCGTTAAAAATATTTTTAATAAATAATAATCTTGACTGTAAATGACTAATCAAAGCAAAATATTTTTGGATTAATTTTAAAAATTATAGCTATATATTTTTTAAATGTAAAAAATGGTAAAAATGCTGAAGGCTTAAAAATAAATGTCACCTAGAATACTGTCTGGGGGTAAGGAGAATGAGGTGGGAGTTCCCAGTTTAAGTCTTTAATTTTGTGTAACGTTGTCCGTCTGTCTGGTCTGGCCATATCTCGGCGAAACAAAACCTTTTCAAGGTTCACTAGTCGTGGGTAGATTTTAATCAATTCCAAGTATAACGCTGATAGTTGTCTACCGTTAGCATCTGTGGTATTCTTGTACTTTTTGTTACTTTATTACCTATTATCGTAGAGTCCGTTCACTTTAGGAAAGCCACTTGCATTAGTGTGAGTACAAAAATAGTAGAATTATTTTTTTTTGAGTAAATGACAAAAAATAAATATAAATATTATTTTAATTTCTAAACCTTAAATAAGCATGGGACAAAGTATTATAAAAAAACCCATTCCGTTTTCAAAATGAATATGATTTCAAAATTGTTATTAAATAAAATGAAAACATTGACTATACGTTTTTTTAAATTAAATATTCTAAATCGGATTTTGAGTTTATTGAAAATTAAAACTAATAAGTGAATCCATTACCTGATATATTGCATATGCCGTTGATATTAATCATTAATCAAAATATATAATTCTCAAGCTAACAATGTCCATCACCAACGCTACCAGAATGCTCAAAAAATAATGTAATATAATATAACAATGAGGTATAAGATGCAAAAAAGCATAATTCTCTTTTAAATAATGTCCATCACTAACATTATCAAGATTTTCCCAGAATTAACTGGAGGCTGAAATATATAACAAAAGCAAATTATTTTTGATGGGCTATATAGCTAGTTTAAAATAAATAATACATAAGCAGGTATAATTCAAAATCATATAATTAATTTTAGTCAACAATATACACCATTGTGTCTGTATCGGATTCCAAATGGTCATCTAAATTTATATTAAATTGATTTAAGTATATGGTCAGAGTATCCTAATCTTGCAGTCACCGTATCTTTAAATAAAAAAGATTAAACAAATAAACGACCGCTCCGCGTGACTGCTAGTGTGATACTGAAGTAGACAATGGAATAGCTTTAAAAAAGGATTACAACTACATAATTTACGTGTTACAGAGGGTATCACTCATACTAATGCAAGTGGCTTTTATAAAATGAACGGACCCTAGTTATTATGACTTTGATTTGAAAGTTTAAATATATTACACCGCGCACTTCCCGCCAAGTGGACATCAAAACAGGGCACTCTACACTTTATCTTTATCCATTCGTGAATTTTTCAAACCTATAAAATTAATCCGTTATAATTCGTCTTATTTTAATGGTGCATTTTATAAACATTTTATAACCTCATCACCGTTGGTGGCCAACCTAGTGAAACAGTTTGGTGAAGTGACATCTGGAAGGATGCCAAGAGACATAAAGGTGAGTCGAAACGTCCTATCCTTCTTGATCCAAATACAGTCCATTTTTTCAATAATCCCAAGTTTTTTCCCCACGTACGCGGCGATTTCGCGTCGCGTACATTTTAAGTTTATCTTATTGATTAAAATTAAATATAAGATTTTAAAACCATTGAACTATATATTATATATTATTTATTTTAAAGTAGCTATAACCCATTAAAATGACGTGCTTTTGTTATATATTTAGGTCGCCAGTTAGTACTGGGAGAACAGTGCTATCTAGAGTAGAGTCTTGATAAGGTAAGTGATGGACATTATTAAAAAGAGAACTATGCTCTTTATACCTCATTATTATTAATATAATAATGAGGTATAAAGAGCATATAATTATCACATTATTATTTGAGAATTCTGGTAGCGTTGGTGACGGACATTGTTACGTAGAGAAATATATATTTAATAGTTACATACGATATGTATGGTAATGGATTCACTTATTAGTTTAAATTCAGCAAAAGGAAACATAATTTAGCATAAAATATTTCAATTAATTAAAATAATGCAAAATAAATAATTTGATTAACACACTGTTCACTATAAATTGCAAAAATATTCAGATGTATTGTTTAATTTGTGCAGTTAAAGACAGGTTTTGTCACTTTGCCCGTGATATACAACAACTAAAATATAATTAATAAAATAATAAAATAAAATCATAATAAAATTTGATTTTTTATAGCTATATTCGAGTGAAACTAATTTAAAAGCATGTTTACAATATCTCATTCAAATATTCAAAAGTCTAATATTAATAGCCCATTGATTTTGCTAAATGCTTACTGGCCTAGTATAGTTTCTGAACCTTTATATTACCCGATGAGGTTGAAAGTATACTCGAGTATCGCGCATAAATCGAGTAGGTATACTTTCATGACTTTTTTTTTATTTTCGCTCTTGAAAGTATACAGCGCTAGTGACGTATGGGTGCGCACTGGCATAGTATACATTCAATAAACGCGGAACCTACAGCTCGGGGTTCTTTGCGAACGCTGCTGATGCCGAGCATGAAGGCAAATTTGAAGATCTTCTTCTTCTTCTTCTGCTTCATCTAGGACTGCGTCCTGTCATTGCTCGGAGCCTGTTCCTGAGATACAGATGTCCAGCTATCTCGCCATCTTTTATGCGGTCTTCCTGGGAGTCTGGTACCAGACGGCAGCTTGTTCGCTGCTATGCTCACTACCCTCTCAGTACAAGCTCTCTCCACATGATCTCTTCAGTAACGTCTTCTAGATCTTCCCCATCGGACAATATCCTCGACGTCACAAGTCCTTCGTATTTCGGAATTCCTCACTCGGTCTCGGATTGTCAGTCCCGCAATGGGTCGGAGAGTCTTCATCTCAGTTATTCTTAGGAGATTTTTTGTTCTGGTAGTGTCAGCCCTTGTCTCGATACCGTACGTCATGATTGGGCGGACACAGGTCTTGTATATCTTCACTTTGCTCTCCTTGAGCATATGTTCGTTTCTCCAGACAGCATTTCTCAAGCATCCAGCAATAGTTGCGGCTTTGTTTGCTTGCTCTCTTACTTCTTCATAGAGGTCGTTACTGCTGGATATCATGATGGATATTGAAGATAATTGTAATATTGCTAAGAGTAAAGTTTTCCATTTACCACATGTGAACCAACTAAGGAATTTTTAAATAAGAATAATAAAGTTGAATTCAAAAGAAAATACATTAGATGAATATTGAGGGCAACAGGGACACAAAGTTTCAAAATTAGTACCTACACAAAAATATCTACGAAAGATATTATCACATTTTCTCTGCCTATCTGCGTGGAAACGGCGCTAGCTAGTTATATTTTTTCATCAAGTGATTAATTTTTTTCTGTTTATGTAATAAAAATGCGCATGTTTTTACTCCCTTTATATTAACTCGTGGCGTCTGCTTGCTTGCCGGCTTGCCGTCGAAAAAACTTTGGATCGATTTTTGACCCTTTTCCCGTGATCCAATCGATCTGAAACTTTGCAATCAGACTCCTGGCGAAGATCAAGAAGATCTATCAAATTTTCGTAAAAAAAAAAATAATAATTATAGTATAATTTTGAATTTTTCAAATTTTTAATAGTTTTTCAAATTGGAATCATTACAAAAGTTTGATTACTAGTAACGTCGCGGAATAATTTCTAAATTTGAATTACTCCGTAGGTATACATAGTAGGTACTTCACTACACAAAGCATGAAATGTCTTATCAAAGCTCAAAACATCTGACATTTTAGAAATATATTAAATTACTGTAAGTTTAGTGTTACGTTTTATGTTTTAATTCGTCTTTGATTGTTATTATATTTTACAAAGAAAGGGAGCATAATAAAAACTTGGTTTGTATGGGTTACTTTTTTAGATGTGAAAAAATGAAATAATTTTCAAATGTGTAAATTTCGGTATTAAAATGAGGTCCGTGCATTATCCGAGCTCCAGAATTCGCGTGTGCGAAATATAAATTTGACACATTATATTTCCTGCAACATACTGCGGTTGCACTTACATATTGCGGGGTTTCCAGGAGCGCTGGCTCAATTCTCCGCCTCGATTAAACTTTTGGTCCCGCGGCGAGCGCTGGTTGTGTAGCTGTTGCCCCACTATCTGATGTTGATCCATTGTAATTTGGTACAGCTCTCGTATTGCTTCCGTCTGGGGTGGTGATTCCATCTGAACGTGACGATGAATATCAACAATGCCCCTGGAATCGGGTATTTCAGTTCCTCCCTGCGATGGTGCGCATTTGCCATCGTATTATAGATTTCAGTCAACGGCGAAGGAATTTAACTGCTTTTGTGCGATTGTGTAAAGCTCAGTCAAACGAGTTAACGCGACGAGTTGATGATTAGAATCGTGATTAGACACTTTATCAATATAAACACACCAACTGTGCACACCGACACATTCCGCTACACAGTTTAGAACCTTATAAAACTTTCGGGAATTTTATAGAACCTTCTCCTTTCAGAACTTTCTAGAGCAGGTTTTTCCGGAACCTTATAGACTCACCGACACAGTCGGCGCGCCTGTTTCGTAACAATCTGAAGAATTTGCGGCCTTCCCATAACAAAACAATGTGCTAGAAAGCACATTTTCGTCGCCCACCCCCACCCACGCACGGCCACCCCCGCCAAATTCGCATATTTTCGATGTGACACCATGGGCTATCCATCACCATAACCACCGATGGTCGGTTGTGGCTGGTTGTGGAGAAAAGATGGCGGGTAGGAATACAAGGTAAATGAATGAAAATAATTATTAGGTTGTTTATAAAATCACAACATTTTTTGTAGTAAATTCGCGATTCCATGATATTTAAAACCAATTATGTACATGAATCTATTAGAAATATATAGAGAAAAAATCTATCTGTTGAATAAATATTAACTTACAATCGGGATACGAATCTGGAACATTTATTATTTTTTTATGTACATTTTTCTAAACGTTTCATTCAATTTTTTTGAAATACATTTCTTTCAATTTATTTTATTAATAAAAAAAATCATAAATCAATAATATTAACTTATTTAGTTTTTTCGTACATTAATAGCAATTTACATCCACAAACTTAACACTGCAAACATAAAAATATTTATAATAATGTATAAAAGTATTTTCTAGCGCGATATTTGTATCTCAGTTTTCTCGGAACATTTTGCCGGGGCACCCGCTGGACAAATATATTTTATGTTAAAATAACGAAAATAAATAAACGAACAAGAATTTTATAGGAAATAACATATCCTTATCTCGTTCCATACTTTTGTCAAAGTATATCTTATCGGGTTTATAGTTAGGAACATGTTTGCGTGTTCGTTGCAGCGAACATAACGGGAGAAAACCGAAAACCAAAAATATTTCGGGATGTTTCTTGTGTTTCGCTATCATATGTGGCACCCATGGAATATGAGCATTGGTCATACAAATTATTTATTTTTTATAATACCTGTAAAATATAATAATAAAAATCCAGGGTGGTATGTCTGTCATGAGAGCAAAATCTTAAGAAGTAATTCGTGATGTTTAAATGCAAGATTTCTCTGTCGCGTCGTTTGGTTTGTTTTTATGCTCTTCTCTGTGAAATTAAGCGTTTCTTCTATTTAAAAAAATTGTGATAAATAAAATTTCGCTCGATCATTTTTTTGTCAAATCTGATTTTTATCCTTTGAAACTGATCAAATGCTCTTTTGTAAATATCTCAACAATTCCTTTGAAAAAATCAAAAATGTAAGATATCATAAACAATTCAATAAAGCCATTAGATAATTTATGAGCGTATTTATTATTATTTTATCATTACCTTATTCTCTGGTTTTATATTAAAACGTGTTTCGCGCTTTACGTTTTTTTAAAGAAGCATAAAAATAGAAGATGCGTTCACGAAACACGAGTTAAATTAATATTCTTACTCTTTTAATGCTAACGCTTGGACTACGAAATGAGGTTTGAACCTCCGAACATGTCAACCGTTAGATTAACATGCTCGTATGTGTAGGTATAACATTTTCCTGTAACGTATTTTTATGCTTGTCTCTGTGAGATTATGATTGAGATTTATATATTTTAAATTTGGTGGTGCTATCACATTTTTTTTCTATGACAATATCCAACAAATTACCAGACTATCGCGTTTATCGCCGGATAAAATACTGTTTTTAAATAATATTAAGAGATATAATGTGCGTTAAAAATTGACTTCATATATTAAGGGCTTTTTATGCATCGTTGACATCATTTGTAATTAACTGCTATATGTGTTGACAACGTTAAACGAAAATGTTTAATAGCTGTAATTTCCCTCCATAAACTTTATGTTCTCGATTGCGTAGTTCTCTGAAAGCGAATCAATTCTCATACGTTATTGTCGCAATCAAAATCTAATTTGCTCTCCGTAGTGTCTGCAAGACAGGAGTCTCTGGGGAGTGTCGTGTTGTTCACTACAGCTTTTCCTAATGAGCCAACTTTCCGTATCTCTCTAGAGTTCATTGCCTGAAATTTATACACACGCCCAAATATTAAATACAATATTTCATTTATTTCGTGGTGTGTGTGGTTTAAATATCCCCGTCTTAATCATTTGAGAAGCTTTGAAATACGACACGAATTACCAGGATGAAATAAAAATTTACATCCACATAAAATACATATTTTATTTTATTTTATTTGGCTCACTAATGGCGTATTAATAAGTCAAATAGAAGTATAAAGATAAAAAAAATTAAGTCAATAACATGATAAAATAAAGAGTTTAATATTTCCAAAGGAAGCGGAAGGAAGAAGGGAAGGAGGGAGGAGAAGGAGAGGGAATATAGGATGGAATGGAATATGTGTAATAATAATAAAATAGTAGATGTTCCTATTATACAATTTCGCACGAATTGTATTTTCTATTATTATTAATTTAAATATTCGATTTATAACATTTCATTGAATTTACATTTTTTGCCTTATAAAGTTTATTTTGCTAGCGGTTTTTCCTCATAATTTGTATTAAATATTTTTACTTGGTACTCAAATGTCACAACGGGAATATCTATTAATAAGAAATACAATATTTTTATTTTGATCACGTGGTTCTCCTTAACAAGGGAATTACAATATTTCTTATGTTGTTCCATTTAGGTACATTTTATTATATTAATTTTGATCATCCTTTTATTCGATGATTTTTATTCCATCGCGTGCGCTCCGCGCGTGCTCATTGGTTGATTGAAATTGCGCGCGCTTCCCTGGCGTCTTATTTCCTGTTTGCCACGAAGGCAACATATCTTTTTCGGATACATTGCTATATGTACGATTGTATTAATACATGGTGTATAACAGTAGCTTCATTATTTATTTAAGAATTATGATAATTATGCTCAGAGGTAGGAGTATGCATGAACATGTCGCGTAGTCTCCCGTCACTGTGCCTCATGTTGACCAAAGAAACTACACAAATCAAAACAAAGACTTGAGGCGATAATCTGCGTGAGAGCTTCCAAATTGACTCAAAATTGACATACCTGGAACACATTAACGCCATATCGATAAGGCGTATAGAATGCTCGGATTTATACTTAGAATGACTAAACCTTTCAATAGCACTCAGTCTTTAAAAAGCATATTCTCCTGCTATGTACCTAGCATTTTGGAATTTGAATCACCAATTTGGTCTCCGTACTATGAAATACATAAAAAGCGTCTCGAACGCATTCAGCAGACTTTTAAAAAAACACTGAATTTTTTAATTTCAAAAATCGCGTCCTCTTTGAAAACTATGACGACGCATATAAGTACCATAAGATAACCACTCTTGAAGACAGGCGAGCGATAAGCGATATGAAATACTTTTAAAAAATACTGAATAATCGCATAGATTCACCTGAAATTTTAAATTCGATACACTTTAATGTCCCGCAGAGATGAACAAGAGCACCACGCCTTTTCCACTTAAATCTTGGAGAACAAACTACGGTAAAAACTTATTAACAGACTTCTAGATACCTATGACACGGCCTTTGCAGATCTCGATATTTTATATTTAAGTTTTGAGCAGTTTACAAAATCCCTTAGGTACGTATAAACTCGCGCGATGACATTTTTCTTCCTACACATGTGAACACACACACGCGAACACATAAAAACGCATACACATACGGACACATAAAAACACACAAATACACACACTCACACAAACTCACTATTTGACATATTGTTTTTTTCTATTTTTTTTATCGATCCTGGTTCAATATTCTTGTATATATGTGTTTTCTTGTAATTGGCCCAAGGCTTTGTATATCAATAATTGTTTTTTTCAAGATTTATTAATTTTTATATGGCTGTAAAAAAACCAATAAATGAAAAATAAAATTAAAATAACTGAAATACTAATAATGCTCAATAAATCTAAATATAATCATTTAATTGTCAGTCTGTCACATAAGTCCTTCCCGGAATGACGACACAGCTACCATCGCTCTTCTGTGGCCCGTCAAATATATACTATATAATAATTCCTACACGTGTGAACACACACACGCGAACACATAAAAACACATACACATACGGACACATAAAAACACACAAATACACACACTCACACAAACTCACTATTTGACATATTGTTTTTTTCAATTTTTTTTATCGATCCTGGTTCAATATTCTTGTATATATGTGTTTTCTTGTAATTGGCCCAAGGCTTTGTATATCAATAATTGTTTTTTTCAAGATTTATTAATTTTTATATGGCTGTAAAAAAACCAATAAATGAAAAATAAAATTAAAATAACTGAAATGCTCAATAAATCTAAATATAATCATTTAATTGTCAGTCTGTCACATAAGTCCTTCCCGGAATGACGACACAGCTACCATCGCTGTTCTGTGGCCCGTCAAATATATACTATATAATGATTCACATTGTAAAAGCAGGACTTAGTTAAGACGCGAACCATTAATTTACACTTCCACCTTGATTCTTCACGGATTTACGGCTAGTGAAGCTCACTAAGAGTGAATGTAATACTGGATGTAGCGTAATACATGGAATTATTTTTTGAGTTTGGTCACGTGCTTTGTATAAAAAAAAAGAGAAATGTTATTCATTCATTAATGATACGAATGTTCGGTGACATGAAATGACTTGATCAGCGAGATACTGAAAGTTCGTTCTTTTAGGTGTCTCAACAATAGATGAGCTTGCATAAGAAGAAAAATGAGTTTAAGGCAATAATTGTATGTTAAAAAGTACAGATGATTCTGGCAGTCCATTTTCCATCTTTCTCTCTCCACGGGAAATAGTTATGAAAAAATTTATTACAAATAAAAAGGTTTTTTCAATACTCTCATGCATCAATAAATGTTAGATGATTTAATTTATTTTATTTTATTAAATACTTTTAATTTACTTTGTTGAATATCTTTATAATATTTTAAAGAATAATGAATTTAAATAAAGATGTTTCACCACATATTACCCGCCTTGTTTATTTATTATAATGTTTGTTTTAGAATAGAACAACTGTCTGATTTTAAGAATCATTTATACAAGAAAACATGTATTAGGATTATCTATTTAAAAAGGATGAAATCTTATAATATTCGCGACATACTCACCGTTTGTTTTTGTCTTCATATCAACCTCTTCCGAACTAAAAATGTTTTTTTTATCATTCCGGTTCGAGCTCTTGACATGCATCAATAATACTTACATTGCTTATATTGCTTATATTGCTTACATTGCTTACGTTGCTTACATTGCTTACATTGCTTACATTGCTTACATTGCTTACATTGCTTACATTGCTTACATTTCTTACATTGCTTACATTGCTTACATTGCTTACATTGCTTACATTGCTTACATTGCTTACATTGCTTACATTGCTTACACTGCTTACATTGCTTACATTGCTTACATTGCTTACATTGCTTACACTGCTTACATTGCTTACATTGCTTACATTGCTTACATTGCTTACATTGCTTACATTGCTTACATTGCTTACATTGCTTACATTGCTTACATTGCTTACATTGCTTACATTGCTTACATTGCTTACATTGCTTACATTGCTTACATTGCTTACATTGCTTATATTGCTTAACAACAACTTTCTAAAATAATTTTATGTTTTTCTTCCCTACATAGAAAAATCATCCGGTAACGCTAATCCGAATGTATTTTTGAGGACGCAACAATGGTTGAGATATTATGTTAATTAATTTGAAAATTATGTTATAAGTGAAATCTTAAAGCACGAGTAGGTAGCAATCAGTCGAACGTGTAATACATACTTACCACAAACCAAAGTGATAGACTTCGTGGACCATAAAACCAATGCACTCTAATGCCTGTGTGATAATTTTATATCTCGCACAATTTGTTAAATTCTAACATATTTTCAAATTAATTAATATAATATCTCAACCATTGTAATGTTTTGAAAGGTGAGCGAAATTTTCTATACAGGATTTTTCCGGACATGAATTTCGCGGACTCTCATAATTTTTGACAGATTATTTGGACGAAAATTTTTTTTTTTTTTATATAAGAATAGATTTTTTTGTTGTTTTTAAAATGTACTTCAATTTCGCGTTTGAATTATGTACTACAATAACCTGAGGATAGTATGTATGTTGAAGGATAAATATATTGGTTATAAACTAAAATATGGTTACAATCATTGACGTACTATAATATAGACACTTTATTCCCGTACTAACCGGCTTTCATATGTAGCAAATTTTGCATTCAAATTTGAGACAAAAAATCACGGCACATAGAAAAATTCGATAATTTGAAGTCGCGGTGACTAAAATAACATGTCCATTCTTACAATAGTGTATGATACTCTGTTCCTTTTTCCGCGTGGCGTCGCGCCTTATAACAACGAAGGTCCGTTCGATAACGAATGCAAGTAAGGCCTTACTTTTGAGTTGCCAAAATTTCACGCTTGTAACATATCTACAGTTTATTATGTATATCATTGGTTACAATTGAAAAATTAAAATGAAAACCAAGTCAAAATAATATAATATTCCCTATCAGTTTTTACTGTCAACGTAGCTCTCACTATTAGCATAACTTGCTGTCAGCCCAAAGTGCAACTAATTCGCTCGTCTAGTATACATGACTGCATATGTTTCAACCTATGTATTGTTAATTCATGACAATAGAACCAGCACTTTATTCTGCGATAAATATTGTAATGGATAAATTGTGGCGTATGGATGCAAAACCGCCACTATCCGCCACTATAAGGATTCCATACGGATATTGGCGGACCACCTCTACGCCACAATTAGTGTAACACTTGCATTGCAATTAGAGCTTCCAAATATTCGTGATTCCAATTATTCGAATATCGAATAGTTAATGATAATATATTCGAATATTCGAATATATTCGTAATATTTTTAAGAAAGGAATAATTTACTTTGGATGATAAATACAAATAAATAAATACATTCTATATATGTAAAATAAAAACACAATAATTGTAGAGAATTTAATTATTTTAATTAAATTCTCAACAACAAATTTTATTGAAAAATAATGTTGAATTGTTACATTTATCTCACACCCCACGCGCAAGTTTTTTTTTCATTATTTTGTAACTTCTTGTTTGTCGGCTTAAGTATTTATGAAAACTAAATACAAGTTGACAAAACAATGTAATAAAACTTGTTGCCATAAAGCCATAAAGATAAGCAGAAGATGTCCGACAAAGGCATTTACATCTTTGATGTCCGAATTCATATACCTGAGTGAATGAACGAATGCTTGCACACTGACTTCCAGGGTCCGTAAACATTATTTCGTTTAGGAAATTTATTAAAAATCTTATTAATATAAATAAGAGCGAATTCTTTACGAATACTTTTTAAAGTATTCGAATAACAAATACTTAAAAACATGCAAATATATTCGAGTTTCGATTATTCGAATATTCGGATTGGAGGCTCTTATCGCAATACCAACAAACCATTTATAATAGAGATATATTCCCAAATTATGTAGTATAAGGATCATTGGCTTAATCCATTTTTATTTATTTCTTTTTTTAATGATTCACAAACAATAATACAATAAATTTAAATGCTTTTCATCATTTAAAAGTGAACACAGCAAACAAAGAGATAAAAGTAATAGCTAAAATATACCCAAGAAAAAACAGAAAAAAGTGATATTATAGAGTGAGCTAAAACAGAGTGAGAATGAACAAATTTTTCAATTTTTAATTTCAATTTCAATTGATTTATTTTTTATAAATATTTACATTACAACACAAAATTTAATTCGTAAATGTAATAATTAGTTAGAGTTATATAAGTACATATATACAAAAGCAAATATTAAACATAATATATAAAATCATTCACATCAAAGATGTAGGAGAATCCTGTTTCAGAATACCCTTTCAGAGACATGGAACGGATCGATATCCAGAGTAATATTGTTTAACATAGCAGTAGCTCTTCCAACAAGCATAACCATTGGCAAAGAGACTAAACAGATAATTTCGCAAGTTTAGTAATAGTTCTCTTGTATTCATAGAAACTGCCATGAAATAATATGTCAATGAGGATATTATGATTATTTTCTATTTTATTGAAGGACCTCAATATTCTATATATAGAGTTAAAGTGGACCATTTGTTTTTGAAAGTTGATAGAGAAAATTTATTTTATGCCCTAAAATCGGCGACTAGGAACATTCAATGTTATGATTTCGACACAAAATTCTGAGTCAATTATATACGTTTTACTCAAAAAATTATATTAAAAGGGTTGTTGATTTTAATTTGGTTAAAAAATGAACACATTTGGTACTGTTACATTAGTTTAATATTATTTTTATATTTTACTACATAAGTTTTGCGAGAATCTCTCATCCACTAAAGTAACTAACTAACCATTACGCCGTTTTTCCACAGGGATAGGCAGTAAAGAAAGAATGCCATATTCTTCCATATTTTGCTTCGGCTGCATTCATACATCCTCTCATGCAAGCTTCACGGTTATTAAGGCTTTTAACAGGACCATCATCCAATACTTGTAGCATTTGATTACGCCAGTTTTTTCGCGGACGCCCTCTATTCCTGTTGCCTTAAACACTTGCCCATATATTTTCTTAACCATCCTTTCCTCGCTCACACTTTTTACGTGACCAAAATATCTCAGCACTCCTTTCTTTCATCTCATTCACAGGTGAAGTATTAAACATAATAATATTAATAATAATAATAGTAATTTAATGGGTACTTCACCTGTTAATGAGAGATTCTGTTACTTTCGAAACTTAAATAGTAAATAAAAACATATTATTAAACTCACGTAGAAGAAACAATTTTAGTGATCATCATGGACAATCTCTACAATGTTACGCCAAATCTCTCAATAATATTTTTGTGTATATTTTTTATTTGTTTTTTTTTCTCCAATTTCGTGTTTTTGTCGTGAATTCCAGGAAGTTACTGACGCAAGGGACAGGCGGACAATGAAATTATTATATTTATATTAAAATCAAGGGTTACCTAAGACGCGAACCATTTATTAAAAAAAAATTGTTTGCTGACAAAATCGACAATATCAGTGTAGATTTTTACAACTCGATACTTTGAGTGTCATTAAATATAATTTTGTTTTTATTTAAGTTTTTACGGATAATTTCTACCGTGCGGTAGATGAGTACACGAATGCATTTTTTTTTTATTATGACATTATTATTATTAATTTATCATAAAAGGTGTATTGTGTAATTAGTATCATATTAAAAATGTTCATAAAATATTTATACTTTGTACTCTAAGGTCACACTAGGACCATCTATTAGGATCAATTATGACGACGACAACCTTTTTTTTTTCAAAAATAAAATAACATATTAAAGAGTTTTTCTTTGCCAAACTTTTGGTTTCATGAAAGGTTTAATGAGTCATTGTGCTATTTCTGCAAGTACTTTGTTTTCATATAATCATTAGTTGGTTTCTTTTTTCTCTTAGCATTTTTCAAATTTCTTTTTGTTTTCTCTAAATGTCAAACTCCATATTTTTTTTTTAATTTAGTACTGTTTTTTATTTTATTCATTTAGTTTTCAATTTATTTCTGTTTTCAGTTATCACATAAGTTAGAATCTCTTCTTTTGATGCTATACTTCTATATTTCAAACAGATTTTTTGTTTTTCTGCAGTTAGCTCCGTTACTTAATCGGTATTGGTAGAGAAAGTAAGTAAAATATTCTCACCTAGCAATTGGTATTGATATTTATGATATGATTGGTATGATATACTGAATCCGTAACCCGCATATAAAAGGCACGATATGCTAAATTCATCAATTTTCACTGCTTATAATAACTTCAGTCTATTCATACAGTTATTCATGTAAAAAATGAAAATATATGGTGAGAATACACATCCGTTTTTTGATACGCCGAACCGAGATACACATTACATGAGATATTCGCGTCAATGTTTTCATACTTTCTCGGGTGTCCCGCAAGGCTCCAACCTGGGTCCATTGTTGTTTTCTATTTTTATCAATAAAATTAAAATTGTAATTTTAAACTCGCGCTTTCTGTTATTCGCGGATGTCTTAAAGCTTTTTTTAAAGGTTTTGGACCTTGGACGATATTCATCTTCTCCAAGCAGATATATCAAAAATATGTGAATAGAAAAGGCGAAATAAACTTATGTTTAATGTTTCCAAGTTTTCGGTTACATCTTTCACTAGGGCTCAAAAAACTCTATTCTATCGCAACAAAATTAACGACAAAAATCTGACACAAACGTCGAATGTTAAGGATCTCGGTATTAGATTTGTGAGCAACCTGTCATTTCACAATCACATAGAGGCGGTCAGTGGCAATGCATTTAAAATGTTAGGTTTGGTTCTGCGTACAGCCAAGGTTTTCGAAAATACCCGCGTGCTGAGAACTTTTTACAACTCCTTGGTGCGAAGTAGACTCGAGAATGGCGCGATGATTTGGGGGCCACATGAGCTTAAGTACTCACTTATGGTAGAAAAGGTACAAAAAAGTTTCTAAGATATCTTTACATGAGAGAGTACGGACATTATCCTTGGCTTTATCCAACCGAATTCCTCTAGGGTATACTACAATAGTTTAGAGACTAGAAGTAATGTGTGTCTGATTACGCATTTTTGTCGATTGTTGTGCGGTATTATCGATAATCCTGAGATTATGCGGAGCATTGGATTGTATGTTCCTGATAATTACCTAAGACAGCGTCAGCATATATTGTTTCACATTCTAATATACAGGACCAACTTGCCAATGCTTATGCCTGTTGGAAGAGCTACGACTATGCTGAATACTATCACTCTGGAAATTGATTTGTTCCATGTCTCTGAGAGGGTTTTCTAATGCGGGATTCTACTACGCCTTTGATATGAATGATTTTATATATGTTTTATATTTGTTTTTGTTGTTTATATATTCCTAACTTGTTTTTAATATTTATGAATTAAATTTTTGTTTGTAATGTAAATGATATGTAAAAATAAATACATTGAAATTGAAATTGAAATTGTAAATTGAAATTGAAATAACATTTTTCGTAAAATTAAACTATAAAATGTGAATGCCTCATTATTTCTCACGAAAAAATTACTTATCTCTTACGGGATGCAATTTCCTGTGTGAGGTTACCCCTTATCCCGTATTCAGAAAAAAACATAACTTTCGTCTTATCATTCTATTATCATTCGCTTTGTGCAGATCCACAAAGACACAAAAAAGTTAATAATATATTGTTCGGACACTGTAAATTTACATATTAGGTCCTTACATATGAAATTGGCGTTTAGTATGGGACATAAAGCCGATTTTTTTTTATTATAATATATTTATTTAATCAAAGTATGTACCATTGCTCTCTATGCACTTTTGCCATCTCATAGGTAGTTCATCGATCCCTTTACTAAAAAAACCATTCGGACGGGAATCAATAAAATCTTTGAAGGCGGTTTGGACTGCCCCATCGGAGTTGAATTTTTTCCTTTGCAAGAAGTTATCCAAATTTCGAAAAAAATGGTAATCTGTTGGGGCAAGGTCCGGAGAGTACTGTGGATGTCTTAGACATTCCAATTGAAGCTCCTCTAATTTGGTAACCGTCTGTTGTGCAGTGTGTGGTCTAGCGTTATCATGAGCAGCAGTGGCCTAGAGCGATTAACCAGCCTCGGTTGTTTAGCAGCTAGCTTTTCCATCATGGTTTGCAGTTGCTGACAATAGACATCTGCCGTAATCGTCTGGCCAGATTTAAAAAAGCTGTAGTGAACGACACCAGCACTAGTCCACCAAACGCTTACAAGTAACTTTTTTGGAGTCAATTTTCGCTTGGGGCATGGTTTGGCTGGTTCGGCAGGGTTCAGCCATTGCGATGAGCACTTCCGATTATCGTACAGGATCCACTTTTCATCACAGGTAATGATTCGATTTAAAATCCCTTCATTATTGTGCCGGTTGAGTAATGCAACGCAGCAGTCAACGCGCGTTTGTTGATTTGCTTCACTCAATTCGTGAGGTACCCACCTTTCAAGCTTTTTCACCTTACCAATTTGCTTCAAGTGGATTAAAATAGTTTTATCACTAACACCGCAGCCTGCAGCTAACTCGGATGTGGTTTGCGATGGATCCGCTTCCACAATAGCCTTCAATTCTTCATAATCAACTTTGGTCTCCGGCCGTCCGCGGGACTTGTTCTGCAGGTCTAAATTTCCAGAACGAAAACGTTGGAACCAAAAACACACTGTGTTTTCTTTTGCGGCACCGTCGCCATACACATCATTAATCCTTCGAGCCGTTTCTGCAGCACTGGTGCCACGGTGGAACTCGTACTCGTAAATAACGCGATATTTCAAGTTTTTCATTTTGTAAACTGAGTGACGCAAAGAAAAAAACAATTGAGGAAAAAACAAATGAATTATAATTTTCAAAACAAAAATACATGAGTAAATAGCTGTATAAATTTGGATTTGGAATTCCTAACCAAAGAGAAGATATTTGAGGTCAAATTTGCCAGTACGGCAAAACGACAATTTCATATGTAAGGACCTAATATATGAATCCTGGTATGAATTTTGGATACCGTAATGAGTAACAAACAGGTGACAGTTTTGAATTTGACCAAATGTCAATTTTTGTCGCCAATTGATCTACAAATTGCGACAAACGGTCAGTATGAATTATTAATATGTCATTTTCTACATCAAACTAGGCAGAAAAGTTCTGAAATAAAATGCATTCCTAGCTACCCATTAATTAAGTTGCATTTTTACGATAATATAATGAAAACATTATCAACTTTTATAATATGTACTCGTACTTCTATTCTATAACAATATTATCGGCCAAAGTTGTATGATTGCAAAGGGATAATTTTTCAAAATAAAATATTTCAAAATAAAAGTTTTCTCTCTCATTATATAGCTAAATAACTCAAATTATGCATGTCAAAAACGGTCCCACATAAGGCAACGATCACCGAAAGCTTCTGTTATTTTTTAGTCTGCGCCAGTGGCCGAATACAAACTGTATATAATCCAAAATCCATTCACATTGCCATCAAACATATCACATTTGAGTCTTCAATGTCAGCTGAGATTACCTTTTAGTGTAACTTTGCTTCTGTAACCATGATAAAACCAGACATGAAAATATTAGCACAAATAACCTATTTTCGTTTTCAAATAAAACAATGAAGAAAGTATCCATGATATATACATTAGGGTGGGCCACCGTTGTATGAAGAAAATTTTTTTTTATGATTTCAATTAGGCACATCAAGAAAAGGGTGCTAAATGATGTTTTTAGCTTACTTATATAATTTCATTACAATGGAATATCATCTTCTGCCTCCGGATTGACTTTAAAGAACACATATTTTGGAAAAAAATCTCATTTTTAATAAGTCTTTACAACATGATTTAAAAAGTTTTAAATGCATAAAAAGTTAAATAATAAATCTAAATATACTTGTACGAGTTAAATTTATTTATTACAAGTAAATGTTTACAAAAATGGCATTAATATTATTATTTTTTATAATGTTTGAAACAGCCTAAAAATCCTTCATATTATCGAATTTCGGCATGGCTTACCGAAATAATATTTGTTTTTTTATGAAGCCTTCTCTCTCAGATTTTTTACACAGTGTGGCTGAAGCTTCTGTCACAGTCTTGACTGCCCTTTCAACGGCTTTCTTGCGACATGGCAGGCGTAGTAATGAGAGTTATCTTTCTGCTTTTGAACGACAAACAGTTGGATGTTTTTTTCAGGTATGGATTTCAATATTGATGGATCGGATATATTCTCCTACCAGTCAATGAGATCTGTGTAAGACAACGCATCCAATCTTATAGTAGGTAGTTGAAACAAGTCAGTCAGAATTGCGATTAATAAATTTTCAGGGTGTGCGAAGTAGCTGTTTCATTGAATTACAGATTCTATTATGGCTTTCAGTTCTGTGGACAAATATCCTGTTGCAGTGATGAGTTTGAACAGGTGCCGTGCTCCATCTTTACAGGAAGGGTGAATTTTTATAGCAAACCATGTTGGGGCGTAAGCCTTGACGACATACGTAGCAAGAATTACTAAGTTTTTAGAAGGAGATTCCATTAAAACATACAAACACAGAATTCGATTAGGATGAGTTAGCAGCTATCGGGCGTGAGACATTTTGCCTGGCGATTTGTTAACTAAATCCTTAGGAAACATGCTTTTTGAAATCGCTGAGACTATTCAGAATAAATATAAGGCAAAAGGTATTAGCACTCACCAAATATATTTAAATATGTTTGGTCAGTGCTAACAGTGCCTTGAACAGAAAACTCGGGTAACTCTGTTGAAATACATTGAAATCGAATAATGGGCCTTTTTTCACATACTTCTAGATCTTTAACGATTCTCCCTGAAAATGTTTTGGATCCCAATGTGCCACCATCAATATGTAGAAATATGTGCCGAAACGGTACTTCCTTCATATGAAGTAAGCAGATGATCTACTGCAACGGTTTACCTAATCTGTTTTCAAACAGATGTATGACACCTCCATATTTACCAACGTTCACGTTAGTTCCATATATGCAACAGCCACCAAAGACATCATAGATATTTCTGATTTCAAAAAAAAATCGGTGATTGCTTGGTCTATACATTTTGATATGCCAGAAGCTGGAGCAAATGCAAATGCATTCGTAAATATTCTTACAATTACAAGACAAAATGTCAAACAATATTTAACTGGTACGGCGAAATTCTTCTAATTTCTCCTTTGGTATTTGAGGGTGGTTTTTCAAAGATTGTTGAATTTCAGATGATACCTTTTCAACGTCACTTTCGGTCGTTTTTTTGGATAGTAGGAATAGAAGCTCTTGAATATATTTCTTCAATTTTTGCAACGAAAATATTCTCTATTTCCTAAGTTAGTGGAATCATTATTAGTTTCCTTATCACATTTTATCTTTTGCCGATTCCACTCAGAACTTTATAATATCTTCATAGGTTGGTAACATATTACTTTTAATATCACTTGAATCATCAAACAACGGACATATCTGCTTTTGACGTGTACGAACCATACTAGAAATAAGGAAAACGAGCCCGACACAACCTCGAGTAATTGCGGCCAGAGCTATACTGACACTGACTAAATACGTGAACAGAGCGCACGTACGCCCTAGGTATTCTTCGACTCTCCCATACTCGCAATCATGATATACATTGTCTATGCCTGAAGAAAGTTACGTTTATTGGTTTGGAATCCTAATGAGAACATATCTCGAAAAAAAAGAAAAATCTTCATCAATCCGGAGGCAGTTAGACTGATATTTTGCATGTGTTAATTTGAGACCATTTGGCACCTTTTTATCGATGTGCCCCTTAAGAAATGACAAAAAATAATTTTTGGCCCACCCTAATATACATAAAACCAACAGAACAGACCAAAAGAAAATCTTTACATACACTATTCCATGCTTCCATTGACATCACATTTGAAGGTTGTATTTATCAATGGAAAGATGCTGTATCCATTGAGAATCTACTAAATTAAAGGACCACTAATTAGTCACTTTGTTCTCTAATCTCTAATAAGAATAGGAATAGTATTTTCATAATTTTCAGCCCATCGGTTTTAACAAATACATTGAAGTGGTTAAAACAAAGTAAATTAAAAATTATATTAAAAATATTTTTTACTATTCTCACTAACATCGTATAAACCTCATTAAAAATAATCAATATAGTTTGTACAAAGATTCCTAGTTTTTAAAATAAAAAATTGCAACCACAAAGTTGTAATAATATAATATAACATAAAATATATAAAAAAGTTTATGTAATTGTGTTTAATTCATTATTGTTATTATATAGCGTAATTCCGAATATATGAAACCAAGTAATTAAAATATTACGAGTTTATGCTGAGTCATCATACCTTCATAATTAACCTTTAGTTTGAACATGAATACATGAACATTTTTGATTTTGTGTTCCCTTCGTGAACAGACTATTTTTCGACTGATTACTTTTTAATGATCTTAACTTCCAGGCAAGGGTGAACAAATTCATTTTAGTTTATGGCTCTTCTATATTCTTGTCGGGTGAATGAATTACGCCTAAATGCCTAAATAAGTCACCCCTGACTTACAAATCATTTAGAATAATAATTATTGATATGTTTGTAAATAAATTCACTCTTCAAGATATTATAGATGTTCCATAAAGGCGAAGCTATTTTTTTTGTATGGGAAAATAGGTATGGGTATTCATAGGGCTTTTGACCTATATAGGCTGGCTTAAATGATCACTAAAAATACATTTAAAAAAATATATGATCACTGTAAAAATATTACTGTTAAGGTAAACATACATTCACTTAATATTTCAGGATCATGTTATTTAATAAAATGAGAATATCTCTTTTACTTTTTAAAATATTTGATCTTGTAATTAATTAATACTAAAGTGGTCAAACGTACAGACTAACAATTTTGAAAGTTGAATAGCTGTTAAATATATCGTAATACATAAGCACAGTCACATAGTTACTAAACATCAAGGTAAAACACAACTTCCAGCAGACCTGAATATGACATATTTTTAATTAATATGTAACTATGTTCAAAAGATCGTTTTTATTTTTAAATTTAATTACACAAAGGCCTCCTTCGATAAATAAAATATAATAAAAACTCTCTTGATTAAATTTATTTATCGCACAACATTGGTTGACGAAAAAAACTAGAAATATTATGTTGATTTATTTTTTCCTCGTGCTTAGGAAAAAATATACATTTTTAAATACCTATACCTATAAAACTCCATGTCTGTCGGCTTATCTGTCTGTCTCTGTCCGTTTTTTGAAATTAAATTTTAACAATAAAAATTAAACGAAAATTTAAAATTAATTACACAAAGGCCTCTTTCGACAAATGAAATATAAGAACTCTCTTGATTACATTTATTTATCGCACAACATCGGTTGAGGAAATAATACTAGAAATATTACATTGATTTATTTTTTCCTAATGCTTAGGAAAATTTATAAATTTTTCTATACCTACCTCTAAAACTCAATGTCTGTCTGTTTGTCTGACTATCAATCTGTCTATCTGTCTCTGTCCGTCTGTCTGTTCTCTATAAAAATCTACACCGTTGGACCGATTTGACCCAAACTTTGCATACTTATTCTTTAGGACCGGCGGGTAACATGAGCGACATTTCCCCCCTTCCCCTTTACCACTCCCCCCCCTGATATATTTTCCATGAAAATCTCTACCATTAGACCGATCTTAAACTTATTCTTTAGGATCCGGCGGGTAACATAGGCGATATTTCTCCCTTCCCATTTACCCTCCCCCTCCTCATTTAATATGTTCCACGCAAATCTGTACCTTTTGACGGAACTAATTCAAATTTTGTATACGTATTCTTTGGGTCTCGGCGGGTAATATAGCTGACATTTCCTCCCCCTTCTTTATCCCGATACATTTTCCATTCAAATTTGTACCGTTCAACCGATCTTATTCACCCACACCCTCCCCCTGCTATATTTTCTGTACAAATCTATACCGTTCGCTCGATCTGACCCAAATTTTTATTAGAGGCTTTGCAAAACAATGGAACCTTTGTTTTCCTCTACAAACTTATTTTTAACTTAATCCTTAATCCATGCGATGCCGACTGTACATTAGGGTGGGCCACCGCTGTATGAAGAAAATTTTTTTTTATGATTTCTATTAGGCACATCAAGAAAAGGGTGCTAAATGATGTTTTTAACTTACTTATAAAATTTCATTACAATGGAATATCATCTTCTGCCTCCGGATTGACTTTAAAAAACACATATTTTGGAAAAAAATCTCATTTTTAACGAGTCTTTACAACAAGATTTAAAAAGTTTAAAATGCATAAAAAGTTAAATAATAAAACGAAATATACTTGAACGAGTTAAATTTATTTATTACAAGTAAATGTTTACAAAAATGATATTAATATTAGGTCCTTACATATGAAATTGGCGTTTTGCCGTACTGGCAAATTTGATCTCAAATATCTTCTCTTTGGTTAGGAATTCCAAATCCAAATTTATACAGCTATTTACTCATGTATTTGTGTTTTGAAAATTATAATTCATTTGTTTTTTCCTCAATTGTTTTTTTCTTTGCGTCACTCAGTTTACAAAATGAAAAACTTGAAATATCGCGTTATTTACGAGTACGAGTTCCACCGTGGCACCAGTGCTGCAGAAACGGCTCGAAGGATTAATGATGTGTATGGCGACGGTGCCGCAAAAGAAAACACAGTGCGTTTTTGGTTCCAACGTTTTCGTTCTGGAAATTTCGACCTGCAGAACAAGCCCCGTGGACGGCCGGAGACCAAGTTGATAATGAAGAATTGAAGGCTATTGTGGAAGCGGATCCATCGCAAACCACATCCGAGTTAGTTGCAGGCTGCGGTGTTAGTGATAAAACTGTTTTAATCCACTTGAAGCAAATTGGTAAGGTGAAAAAGCTTGAAAGGTGGGTACCTCACGAATTGAGTGAAGCAAATCAACAAACGCGCGTTGACTGCTGCGTTGCATTACTCAACCGGCAAAATAATGAAGGGATTTTAAATCGAATCATTACCTGTGATGAAAAGTGGATCCTGTACGATAATGGGAAGCGCTCATCGCAATG
>JADDOH010008899.1:0-35510 GCA_016648135.1 Agrypnia vestita | reverse complement strand
TATTACTAAAAATTCCGAAAAATCATAAAATAGATATCTCATTAGTGACATCTGTGGTCACTTAAGGTGAATAAAAATGCTTCGGATGCCGGCTGCGCTAAGGGTTGTTGAAACACATATACGGAACATGTCGTATAATTTTAATATATAAAACTTTCAAAATGTTAACAGACATGGTATTCTATCATGGGTGGAAACAGCGAACACTGTTACATTGTGTAAAGTGAACACTTAAGCCAGCCGTATGAAAGGTCGTAAGATCTATGAACACCCAAAGGACTTCCATACTTTCTTTTCCATAAAATATATTTCGTTTCTGTGAGACATCTATAATATGTTGATTAAAAATATGTCTTAAGGGCATAAGCCACCCTACGAGTCTAAAATTGGGTGATTTTCGGGTGAGCAGATCGAAATTTGATGACAATTTTGAGGTTACCGCAGAGAAATCGATAACGCAGTCTGTCGACACCATAAAGCCTGTGTCCCGTGTATTTTTTCGACATTAACAATTCTTCCGAATTATTTATCTTATATAAAAATACCTGTACGATGGAGGCCCTGACAGTGGGCGGGTAATTTCTTGAATAAACATCGTAAACTGTCCGTCTCAACCTTGTCAAGTGTCAAAATTGTCGGTAGGTTCAACGCTAAATAACGTATGATTAGACGCGTCCAATGACGGCGGAAGTGAGTGCTGATTTATCACCCGATCAGGTTATATTCAATTCTAATGTGGAGATGACTTCAACCAAAGGCAAAGTTCAATCATGATATGGGGTTTTAATCTGATAGCGGATTCTGTGCTTACTTCGCCCGATGGTAAGCGACAGTCGCAGTTTGTTTGTATATTTTTTATTTAGTTGTAAAAAAGAACATTTTTACATCTAGTAATTTAAGCATAAATTAACATAACACTTAAACATAAATATTCCAAAAATATATCAACATAAATCAACATAAATAATCATATTTTTCAATTGATTCAGCAACATTGTAGATTGACATTTTTAAAAAATATTGATTATATTATTTGTATTAAAATAACTTTTCGAATAATTTAGAAAAACAAGAAACAAAATACATGACATTCTGATATTTTGACAGTTATACAACACCCTGACGATGGAAAGATTTTTCTGAAACATGTTGGTGTAATTAATTAATCAAATAAATGAAGTAATATATACAAATAATATAATCAATATATTTTAAATAATCATAAATAGAAACACATTTTCACATCTGGGACATAAGTAAAGAAATTAAAAAAAAAACAAGACAACATGATCACACATTAGACATGCTTTTCACATATTTTGCACCTAACCTACGAAAACTAGTGAGATTATTTATTTGTTTCATATTTGCCGTCAGTTCATTGAACAATTTAAGACTTTTATAGTACAAACTATTTTGTGTTCCTGGCAGTTTCGTTTATGGAAGCTTAAAATCCCCCACTTCTCGTAGGATAAGTATAAATTAGATGTCGGCGATATCATGGGTTTTCCGATATGTCGGAATCGGCGACACATTTCGAATTTCGCACTACAGCAGTATATATAAAGGGCGAACTGAAATGCCTATAATTTACGCCCTCGAAAGCATAATTCAGTTCGCCCTTTACCTCCGCGGGTACAGGTCGTACTTCTGATGACGTTGAATAAGAATTCAACGAAACGTCGAGAATCGTCTTTCGGAAAAACATACGGTTCGTATAAAATATCCGCAACCAGTTATGGTTAAATACGTCTTTAATATCTTTTGAAACAAAGCTTAAGAAATATGTAATGTGTAAATTTGAGATATTTATTTCAAGTTGTCTGTGTACTATTTAAACTATTTTTCATATTTCACATTTCCAAATATCCAGTTTCAGCTGTCAACAGTAATAATTTAAAAAAAACTAACCCATAAAAACCAAGTTTTTATTATATTCATTGATACAAGGTTTGCGCCTACTCCACGCGTCGGGCTCTAAAATTAAACAATATAATAAATCGATAAAATTTCGAAAAATCCAAAATTATACTACAATTATAAAATCTTTTAATCGAAAATTTTGTTACATCATTTTTATCGTCGCCGCGAGTCTGCCTGAAAAGTTTCAGCACGATTGGATAACGGGAAAAGGGTTAAAAATTGATCCAAAGTTTTTTTGGCAGACAAGCAGAGTTTTGTTTGGAGAGTATTATGTACCTAGTCGTGTCCTTGATCCACGCAAACTTTCCACGTTGATTTGAGTTCGAATATGCAATATTTTCCTCGTCGCGCACGTTCCATCTGCCCAAACGCCGCCACCGAGCTCCGGGAGACGGTTCTCGAGTTTGGTAATTGTCCGGAACTGGAAAAACCACATTTTTAGACGGCGTGAGACAAAAAGTAGTTATGGAAAACCAGTATATATTATACATTATATATATATGTTAAACGTTGCCAAATATTGTGTATAAAAAATTGTCGCCATAGAGAATCTGTTGTTAGACAAACTACTTTTGCACGATCACATTTTCAGGTTTGGCAAATACACCAAATTTGGTTTTGAACTACACCCAGCAAAATATACTCATCCCTCTCACTATTAACCCCTTTCGTTTTTTTCAGTTTTGTAATGATCTTCGTTAAGGATAATTTTGAAAAATAAACACTGTTATAACTCAGAATATTTTGAGTATGTCCAAATTTTTCAGAACAGAACTGGATTTATGTCACAGGGACATCATTAATCAATCAACGTATATATAGATGTCTCACTGAGACGAAAATGCATAAATATGAAGTTTTTTGGGTTAGAACTCACATGTGAAACGCGGCGCGTAATTTAAATATATATACAACATCCAAAAATTAGTAGACATAGTAGACATTTTACAGACAATTTAAATATATATACAACATCCAAAAATTAGTAGACATTTTATCATGGGTGGAAATGGCGAACGTTACATCGTGTAAAGTGATCACTTAAGCCAGCCGTGCGCTAGATCGTAAGCTCTACGTACACCCAAAAAACTTCTATAAATATTTTTCCATAAATACACAGTTTCGTCTCTGCGAGACATCTATATATACTTTGATTGATTACTGTTATAACTGACTATAGACACTGTTATACCTAAAAACGCACTTGTCTAGACAATTATTTAGACAATAGACAAAAACCTACAGAATAGACATAACCTAATCTTTTGCACTCCTAGTATGCACTCCGCGAAAACAGCTTATTCTTCCTGGCAATGCCAACTATTAATGTTTTAAATGTTAATTCCATTTTTGCATGTCATCTAGTGAATAATTAATATTAAATAAGTTTTTTAGCCAGCAAGTTATTTTTTTTTAAATAGAGATGCAAACACGGAATACGTGTCACGTCAATATTCTTACTATTTTCAAACTAAGCTAAACGCTTGAGCTTTGAAAATAGGATTTTTTTGTTTATTGACGCTGTTTGAGTTTCGAAAGAATCGGTACTTCTCATCGAAAGGTGAAGATATAAACTTATTTATATCATCGTCTATACCTTCACCTGTCTATGAGAACTATTGATTCTCTCGAAACTCAAGTAGTGTTAATCAACTCAAGTAGAGTTATAACAGTGTTTATTTTTCAAAATTATCGTTAACGAAGGTACATAACAAAATGTTACACGACAAAGTAGATGGCTGAAATAAATTATTTAAATAAAATAGACTGTGGTAATAAAAGAATCGTGCCGAAACAGATCAGGGCAATAAAACAATTGTGATTTTAATAGATTGGGCCACTACTGTTATAATCCGCAAATCACGCTTCGTTGACTATTCGTTTAAGTCATTTTCATAAATACCTTTGTTTTAAGCAATCTATTATTTTAAACTGAGTTGACATAAGCGGCCCTAAGAGGTCCATCTTCCTATACCTGATTTAACTGGTCAATGTCGAGTGCGGAAGTCCTCTGTTTGTCCTGCCATCAGTACTTGCATTATGCTTTTTTCTCAAGCTCCAGTTACCTCGGGACATCCTCGCCATTGGCCTGAGCTCAGCGTGACTCCAAGAGTGCATGTGGGTGGATCGGCGTAACAGCGTCTACTTCTTAAATCTACTTCGTACCACAATGCCACGGTGACCGCACCATCGAAGTGATCCATTTTAATCATTACATATCGTATGGTTACTTTCTGTTACGAATGTTCGAGGGCTTTGTTTCGGATTACGGTTTAAATTTTGAAATAAATCTACGCTCCTTTTGTCCATCCACGCGTCTCCTTTTTTGGGTGACTGCGCCTCGCGACGAGGCCCCGCCGATTGACCAAGAGTTTGAATTGATTATCGGCGATTTGGTGACAAAAATTCCGTTTTGTTGGGAATCCGGGTCATGGGTTTTATGTTAATGCGGCGTTTGTGGCCATTGCCCGAAATAATAAAACCAATTCGCCCGCCCGACATTTCTATTCATTTAAAAAAGTCAAGTCCATAAATTAATTTCATTCAATTATTTATTTTCTCAAGTGTTGAAATGTGCCTATTTTTTGTATATCCCAGCTTGTGCGATCGATTGTGCACAAGTGCTCTCTAGCCTCGTGATATTTACTTCAGCGCATTGCGTACATGTATGAAATTCATAGGTCAACGAAACTATTTTCCGCTCGTAATTAACATCATAATTATTCAATCATCATAAAATTGGCCATACCAAAAAGATTTTTCTTCTTCAAAACCTTTTGTTTTGTTCTTGCTTTTAGGTACTTCGTGCAAACATTAATATTTTTAACGTAAAATATGCAGGAAAGTGAAATAAATACGTACAAGAAATAAGTTAGGTAGTAAAGCTAGTACAAATAGAATGTGGAAGAATTATCCCACCGATTAAAAAAATAATAATATTGCTATTTTGGTGAATATTACCCCAGAACTCAAAAATAGAGAAACGATAAGACATTTTCCAAAATACCTCACTACTTGACATTCAAAATATTCTCATGTTTTACAGAAGATAAGTCAGAAATATAAAAAAAAATCAAGCTTTGATGTCGCTTATCTCCTTAACCGCTGACATTTCATCCAAAGTGTAAATTAAATATTTTCAAAATTTAATGAAAAAGATTCCCTCAAAGTCTTTACTACTAGATACCCTGTAAATGTGTGTACATATTATATCTGCGACATTTTGACACATCAGTTTGACTGGGTAATGTGTGTGACAGAGCGCTAAGCGTAGGAGTATATAAAACGTTGAAATGACAATGTTTTCAAAGACTGTTCAGTCTTAGAAATCCAGAACTAGACATAAATTATGAAAATTCTTCTTCTTCTTCTTCTACCCTTTACCCTATTGGGTCGGGGTCCCTGCACCGCATAGGAGGTTCCAACTCTTCCTATCTCGGGGTGCACTCTCCACGTCCAATTTAATTGCAACCGCGCTACGCAGCAGTCCTTCAACTGTTTCCGCCAGCTCCTCCTAGGACGGCCCCTCGGTCTTGTGCCTTCTGGTCTTGCCTGGAATACCCGCTTTGGCAATCTGTCTGCCGGCATCCGCAAGACGTGACCCAGCCACCGTAGCTGTGATTTCTCGATAAATGACACTAAGGGTTCCACTTCGATTTGCGTGTTTCTAATTCTGTCCCTTCTGGTGACTCCCACTATTCCTCGTAGAAATCCCGTATCGGCGGCCTGTAGCCTCGAGTGGGGAAAATAATACAAAATGTTAACAACATATAAATTTTAACAAAGCTAATTCCATTTCAGTGACAATTTTTATGATGTTATAATGATGATTTCATTACTAAGCATATTAAAAATTTCTAATTTTATTGGGGGATTATACCCGAATAGTCTTGTTTGCAAACACGCATTATATTATTGCGACGTTATTCCATATTTACTTTTTTGTGACACGGGCAGCGAACATATTGCATTAATTGCTTAATTTTTTATATATATAAATATCTAACGTTTCTAAATTAAGCTCGCGGATAAAACATCGACGCCGCCGTCCAAGTTCTCATCTCCGCTTACGTAACCAGCGCTGCTCGGTTCTTGACCGGTCGGCTAACCCACATAGCCACCAGCTCACCTCTTAAACCAGTTTAGTTTTTACTAATTACCAGCGACAATCATTATTTACGACCGCGAATGCTCCGGCAGCCTCTCGTGGACCAATCCCGGGCTTAAAGCGACTCCAATCAGATGCGTCTGTTTACAGCCTGGATACATCTGCAGGTCGGGTCAGCGACACGACTTGATTCGGCTAATTGGTTATCGGCTACACCGAGCTCTTTATTGCCGTTACAAAGCCATTAACAGAGCCGATTCAGTTTATGAACTGTGAACTACTATGATGAGAGCCGCATTTACAGATACAATTCCTTCGCAATCAAAACAAATTAGATATATCACAAATAATAAATCTATCGCAATATTTAGCACAGGCGGGGCGGGGAAAATTTGATTTTCTCAGGGTCCTAGAGGACCGCGACGGAACAAAATTTATTTGGCATTAAATATACGATCAATTCGCACATGCGACGATGTTGGGAAGAAGGTTGGCATGGCGAATATTTGAAATATGGCAACATTTGTGTAGTGTTTTCAAGGACAAGGGGGCGCGGCTATAAAAGAGGAGGGCGCAAGCTCTCGCTCTCTCTTCCATTAGCCAGCGGGCAGATAGCGCTGTAACTGAAGATAGTCAAAATCTCCTGGTCTTTTATTTGTGTTCGTATCACGGGATTGAGGATACATCCACACATCGCAACTTACTTTGGGAATAATACAATATTAATTGACATTGTGTCGCTAAAATATGCCTGATATTTGACGTCTGGCCCATCCTAATAATGCCTGTATTGTCATAATTGTGACAAATAATATTTGATTTACATTTACATTCAATTATCAGATTTACATTGGCGTACAAGTTCAATCTATGTTACACCTACATAAAAAATGTGATCTACCGTATAACCTATCGACCCATTTTTTTAAATCTGCGTCATTTTCATCTTGTCGATGATTTTCAAGGGAAGAAATTCTGTTAAATGTCACCAGCCGTTGAACAGAATACAGCAGCCTTGGCCCGCTTGGCCTCCGAAGGGCCTCAAGATGCGTGCCCTACCATCGTCTATCTCTCTAATAGCCGGTGATTATAAATGGTCGATTTGCCTCAAACGGGTGTTTTACAATAATCAATTAATAACTATTAAAAGTGTTCGCTCGAGACTCTCACCACGGGCGTAAATACGTTTGCAACACGCCGTTGCGCAATGCGCCTCTTCCGTACGTACACCTTGGTCCATCAATAAATTAATATTACAATTTACATATAAATACGATCTAACTAAAATTATTCCAAAGTTTACAAACATTCCTCGTTGCGCAACACGAAACCGTTTTTTACAAATAGGTTCAAAAGTCGAATCTCCGACTTGTCGGCGTGTTAATTAATATTTTCGAGTAATGCCATTCTTCTTCCATCAATTCCATCAATAATCAAGGCGGTAGTCAAGGCCATCCGGTACACCGATGCAGCAGCTTCCTGAAGCACCTCGAGGACGATCTTCTGAGAGGATGGGATCCCTCGGTTCCATCTTGCATCGCCAGTCCCAAGTGCGTTTGTTTGCCTAAGGTTTTAGTATATTTGGAGGCATGGTCACTAAAACTGAGAAAATTGGATGAATTGGCGTGCGGCGACTTTGGAACTAAAACCCGCCCCGCCCGCACCCGGCGGTAGCCCCTCGCCCTGTCATTCAGTTCAATTTCGTATTTGCGCGTGAGCTGTGACATCTTGATTTCCAATATGCACCGAATTATTATGTTCAAAACATCCAAAACAGTCCGGAATGTTGCAAGAACGGCGGGAAATTGGTAATGAAGTATTAAAGTTTTGCGGAGCTGAAAAAGCAAATAATGGACCGATATTTCTACCAAATTTTTATTAAAGGCTCCGACATCGGTCACCGGACATTCTGTTCATTATGTATTGTGTAATAAATTTACACCCTGGCAACTTTTGTTACGCGACAGGGACGCCCTCCCTCGCACGCCAATTTATACTGGTACGTCTGTACCACCCAAATAATTAAATTAATCTACAATATTATTGAACCGAATTAATATAAATACAAAAAGCAAACATTTCTTACGTAAAAACAAAACTGTTATCGAGAATCAAACTCGGAACCTTCCCATTGCCAGAAGAGTGTTCGCCAAATTGACATTCAACAGCCTTAATAATGTCGTCTGATTTGTTTCATTTATTATTCTTCAAAGAAATATAGATTTTTAGCTGTCTAGAAGACATGTGATAAAGATTGAAGAGTCATTAAACATATAATAAACACAGTGTGTTGAACGAATAAGAATCTGTCAAAAGAAGCAAGACTAACGGCATATAGCGGTGTTCTAGTGCCAACCCTTATGCATGCAAGTGAAGCCTGGAATTGGCAAAGAAAGAATGAAAGTAGCCTGAATGCGGTGGAAATGCGGACGCTTGTGTGGAAAACCTTTGGTCGATAGAGTGAAGAACGAACTAATTAGAAGTAAATTTATGAGGCGAGTGTTGAAGGCAAGAAGAATAGAGGGCGTCCGCGAAAGACCTGGCATGATCTAATACTACAAGCATTTGGGGAGGTCCCTTTTAAAAGCCTCAACAACCGTAGAAATTGTATGAGAAAATGTATGAATGTAGTCGGAGCAAAAGTGGTGTGTCAAGATAGAAGAATATGGCGTTCTGTCGTGTCTGCCTACCCCTGCAGGAAAACAGAGTGATGGTTAGTTAGTGTTGAACGAACTTGCCTTTTTTGAATGAAGGGTCTAACGACCCGCAGTTATAATTTTAGGTCCCGTAATCATATTGTAAAAATATATTATCAGTCAGAACACGAACTCGTCTTGTCAGCTTGTGTGAGAAAGGATAAGGCTGTTGTCAATTTGTTGTGCACCGCTTGTAGGTCTGTCAAATCCCTTCCGCTCCATCTCCAGCGAAGGTCCAGTTTACGGGACTAACGGACATATTCAAGGATCCTTAAAGTGCCCTATATAGACAATCCTTCATTAAATTTCTCTGATCTCATCTAGATTTACCTTATTACGTTATCTAAAATCTAAGGAATTTAATACGTCAGCATTAAAACAGCAGAAAAAAATCAAAATATTGCTTTTATTCTTACGTATTTCGGAAACTTTATCAACAATAAGTTTTCACCGTTTCCAGTTTTTATATTAATCATAGCACCTGGGTTTTAAAACCCGCACTTTTTGTTCAGTTCGCGTGACCGCTGACCTCGCGATCATCCATTGGTCACTTAATGCTATTAAATTACGAACCAGGATCTGTCGGGAGGTGAAGTCGTGGCTCTCTTGACAGCTTTTCAAATAAAAAACATTCGAGAACACGAAGAGACTATCGCTCTAATGGTTGGGTATCTGCTTTATCCGCTAGACTCTGATGCCGACGTCTTCTATGGCCAATGGCGACAGGGATCATGTAGAACGTTGGTCATCGTACGCTCGAGATTTTTTTTTTTGGGTCGCAATCCTAGGATCCAACAAGCACTCGCCCTCTCCACTCCTTTATGTCACCTGCCAGCCTCTTCATCTCTTGGTAGGTGCTACAGCGTACATCTCCGATAATCTGGTCTACGTAGCTTAATCTCGGGTGGCCTCTACGATTCTTGCCTTCAACATTTCCCTCGACGATGGTTAAAAGCAGGCCCGGATGCCTTATATTATGGCCTATCCAAATTGATCGCTGTTGGGTGATTTTGTTAAGGAGTCGCCTATTTTCGCCCACTTTTCGGATATATTCTGGCCAATGGATCCTGCTTGTAGCACCAAATCTCAAAGGCCGCTAGGCTCCCGGATATGCTCTGGCCGATGGTCCATGTTTCGCTGCCATACATCAGCACACTCCAGACAAGAGTTTTAATCGAGTTTTTCCGAACCTCTAAATCCATGTTGGGGGATTCCAGGATTTTGGATTTTTTGTTGAAGGCGACTCTTGCCTGTTATATTCTGCTTATGATGTCAGCCTCTGAGCGGCCATCTTGGGAAATTTTGCTCCCCAAATATGTGATTTTGTGATATCCCATTCTTTCACTTGTTTGATAGTTCGAGATTATTATATATATATATATGACAATGTGCCATTCCGGCGTTGACACTGAACACGCGCACCACCTTCAGGAAATGTTGTGATATACCTACCTTCATTGTACGTACTAGTTTATTATCGTTTTTGTTACATTGTTCTAACAGTTTTGAGCAATACAATTATTGCCATTTTTCCTCCAGTTATGTCTGTTTCGTGTATTTTTTTCAGTTTCGAATCTTTTAGAGATTCGAAACTGTGTGTCTATATGGCAAATGTGTCTTTAAACACATTGACATGGTATGCTAGGTGTTCACTATCGGTTTTTACTGTTCGGTTATTCTATTGACTAGACTAAAATTTGACAGTTGTGTCCAGGTTCAAATCTTGAATAAATTAAACATATACACGATATCGTTTTGAAGATGGACTTTTCCGCAGAAACGGTGCGATCGCCAAAACTGTCTTCGTTCAGAACAAACTTTTACATAACTCGTATCGCGCTTGTGACTAATGGCTCGACAATCGCTCATGCAATGTTTCGCTTTCGTTCTTTGTGTAAATTTATGGGTTGAGTGAATAAAATAACGCCCGCATTACGAAACTGTACTTTTCTGTGGCGTCTTTGTTCTCTGATTGATAAATATGTGTATTCTCCAAAGGTTAGTGCAACACCTAGATCGACTGTTGCTTGATTGATTATTATAATGGTACGCCGCGCAGGTACTCGAGCGCAACAATGAGGACCTACCACAACAACACAGCGAGGCACTCATGCTTTTAGAGAATCATCAAATTCGTATTTCGAACAGCGGTGATCGCGGCTGTTGCGCAACACAGCGCGCGCAGCTCTTCTCAAACTGGACACACATCTTCATCTTCATCAGCCTCCATCGTCGGGTACTCCTGGCTTCTTCCGAGCTTTAGCCCTACGCGCTGCCTGGCAACAGGTTATAGTCCGGGTCTCGCCACTCTTGTTTCTTATCAATATTACGAACGAACTGTTTGTGACTTGGGTAAATAGTTATCATGATGTGTTGGTGTGACATGGGTTTCCTGCGCTTGTAGTAAACCTTCCTATTATCAATAATTATATTTTGATGTGTGTTCTGAGAACACAATTACTGGATTTGTCCACAGAGGGATAATCATTAATTAAGATAAAGTATACAAGTCTCACGGAGATTAATCTGTTTATACAGGAAATTTTTCAGTGATGTATTTCTTCTTCGTTCGCGGATTCGTGGGCATCGAAAGTTCACTACCGTGACCACTATATCTGTCTAGCCTTTGACATCGTCGAGTAATCCACCTGGAATTTGCCTACTTCTTACCTCTGTAATACAATTATTTTGTTGTATATCAGAAACATCCTTTCAAAGGCTCCTATCATCCTGTCACAAAATGCACAATGCCTATCCTGGTAGTGTTTCTGATGAGTACAGTATATTTTCTCGAGTCCTGTATTTTTGTGATGATGTAATTAGACTTAGTTACTCGTAAACAGAAAACACTCAACTCAAAAAACATGAATCTGAGAAAATGGCATTTAAAAATTAGAACCTATAAAAACCTAATACTTCGATATTTATTTAATTATTGCATATTTTTTTTGCATAGGGCTCATTGTAGAGATGTTTTTTTTGTTTTTTTTTTTAATTATAAGAAGAAATCTTTTATTTACGAAGGTTGGATTCTCTCTATAAAATGCCTAAATGTTCGAAAAACGGTAATTATTTTTTCTATGTAGGTTCTTTGTTTTATATATTTGATAAAGTAAAAAGTATTATCAGAGGCGTAAAAAACGTTCAACTAGCTTGGATATTTTCTACAAAATTATTATCGTGTAGTAACAGTAAAATTAAAAAGTAGCGTCAATGGATGTTTTTAACCAATATTTTTGTACGCCAAGAATTTGCAAAACAGTCAAACCACTTTAAAGAGCTAAGTTAAAGGTGATGACCGTGATATGGGTAAGAAAAAGATTGAATTTATAAAAAACTAAAACACTTAGAGCTTGAACGTTTTCAGCGTATAAAGATTGCCGTAGATTGCGTCTAAAGCCCAATCGGGCCTCGTGGTCTGTCGTGTTTAAAAATAAACAATATTGGCCACCATCGAAAGTTGGAGAACGTTTGTCGCGCTATTATGGAATAACACAATATATGTATACATTTTTTTTTGCATCTCATCAAATTATTTTGTATTTAATTCCGCTTGACTCCTGACCTCGGGAGAAGATTCCTCTGAGGTCGCTCGGCGGACACAAGCATCGAAAGGTGAGACGGGCTCGGAGGAAAACGCTCGAGAGACAAAAAAACGAACGCTGCTAACAAGGCGATGGGCGACTCGTGATTAATGGCGCAGTTGGAGCAGTCGGTGTAAACAATATCGACTATTTATTCGGCAAGAAACGGAGCACTTCGGTCGTGACGTCACGCCTTCTTTTCATTCAGAATATAATTACACAGAAAAATGATATTGCTAACAAATAGTAGGTTTGATATTCGTATTCGTGAAAGTAGTATTCGTTGCATCACTACTAATTTAGAATGATATGAATTGAGGATTTTATAGGAAATATAGCTCCATCTCTTTCAAAACCATGTTTCAATTACTATTCTCCAATCAACCTCCACGGATGTCACGTGACAAAATAGTCGCTTCAAACTAAGTGAGAGTAGATGTCGATTTTAAACTGAAACATCATAGCAATACCCTTTAGGTAAATAGCAAAAGTAGTGATGTTCATTATATGGCAGCCAAGACAGCAATATCCGTATTTAAAAGATAAATATTTAAATAAATAAATACGTGCATACAACAGTAAAATAGAAATGGCAATTGTTTTTAAAAACTTATTTCCAATGAGATGTAAGTTTTATAGATTCCAGAGAAATTGTCTTGATTGGTTCCAGATTCTTTGTATTTATTATTTATCTCAAAAAGACCTCAGTGTAATATTGCCATCTTTGCTTTTATACCCCTCAGTATCAAGTTAGTGATGTTCTTTAAAATCTGATACTAGACGTCTAAAAGTCTATTTCATTCTCGTAGTTTCTTTCCTAGGGGATGAACATATAACTGAGCGATGTAGTTCATTCTCCTGCTACCACAACGCAAACAGCTTTCTTCTACTGTTCGCCATCTTCGCTGTTTGCTCTAAACAAACTCGGAGCCCCGACTCCGGTCATGACTCGGACTTGGTCCCCTTTCTCCTGTTTTCTTTTTTCCCTCTCTTCCAGAAAGATGCCCAAAATACGAAGGAATTATTTTCCTGCACGTTGTGGTAAATCTTCCTTTAGTAGGAATTCCCGAAGAACAAAAGCATTCATTTGTAGTCCGCGGTAGGTACTATTACTTTCAATCGATCATCTGTGTTGTAACGTCTTTTAATAAGTCATTGAAGACCTCTGTTGTTCGGCAATATTGTTGTTTGTCGGGTCACAATAAAAGGTGAAATCGGCTCATTTGCGACAGTCACTCCTCGTTAGGCAGCAGTGTAGCAGTTTCAGCGAATGTGGCGTACGTCTTGGCGCACTGAGAATTCGGCTGAAAAAACTGGACATCTGTGCCAACACATTGTGATGCAAGCTGAGCGCGGATCGTTTCTGGGTCCGCCTGTAAAAAACGTACGGTTAAAATGATCGCGAGATGTTTGGAAGATGACCGTCCATTTTAATAACACATCGAACACTGGCAGGGGTTCTGAACATTCGGCCCATCATCAGCGGCTTCCTGTATTGAATACATTTTTTTAATACATGTTTAACTGTCCCCAGTAAAGTAATACTTGTGTTTGGGGACAGAAGTATGAATTGATAAGTATGTATAAGTTAATAATGGAACAGTGTAGAGAAATACAAACGTGATAAGATAAATGTTAGTAACTCAAGTATAGTAATTATTTCAGAGTATCGTTATTTTTTATAATTCTAACTATTTTTTATTTTAATTATGTATATTCTATTTGTTTTATGTGTTTCTTGAATTTTGTATAGTGTTCTTCAGTTCTAATATTCATTGGTAAGTTATTGAAATATTTGACACCTAGATAAGTGTAATGGTGTTGTGTGGCTGTTTTGTTGTATTTAGGAATGTTTAAGCATCCTTTTATTTGCGCTCTTTGACTATGACTATGAGTATTATGATTTTGTGGTGTATTTATATTTTGTTGAGTGTATTTGTAAACTTGAGGTGTTTTTGTATAATCTGTCTAATGTTGGTACATTAATTTCTTTAAAAAGTAAATGTGTAGGGAAGGTTCTATGTTTTTTTTTAGTAATACTTTGATAATTAATTTTTGAGTTGTTTTAAGACTTTTTTTTTTCGTTTTGTTTCGTTTCGTAGACTTCTTTCCATTTAAGAAGACAAACGAAGTAGTATATGTAAACCGTGCGCACGATGCACATTATTTCGTCGTGTTGGTGTTTACGCGTATAAACACTAACACAACGAAACAATGTGCCTCGTACGCAAGGCTTTACACATACTAATTCGATTGTATTTCTTAAATGGAAAGAGGTCTACTAGAGTAGGCAATCTCAGGAAAGATGATAGAATAAATAGATGTCCCTCGTTACAACGGTAACTACATTATTTATTCAGTAAACATAAATGTTAAACAGACGCTTTGCAATTAATATAATCCATGTTTAAAGGAACACAATAGTTGGTTAACAATGAACTTATTTTTTTTTAAATTTATTATTATTTTGTGCGGCCGCGGCGGTAAAAACAAATTTTCAACGAATAAAGTATAATCGCCGGCCGCCGAGATGGGATTTCTATGAGGAATAGTAGGAGTTATCACAAGGGACAGAATCAGAAACACTCAAATGGAGAATGTTAAAAGTAGAGCCCTTATTGACGTTTATCGAGAAATTATAATTACGGTGACTGCGGCATATCTTGCGGATGCGGCAGACAGACTACCAAAGCGGATATTCCAGGCAAGACCAGAAGGCAGAAGACCGAGGGGTCGTCCCAGGAGGAGCTGGCGGAAATAGTTGAAGGACTGCTGCAAAGCGAGGTTGCAACTAAATTGGGCTGACGTGGAATGCGTAGACCAAGATAGAAAAAGTTGGAACCTTTTATGCAGTAATGCGACCCAATAGGATAAGGAGTAAAAGAAGAAGAAGAAAAGTTTAGTATCTTATCACAGTACCATGTAATAAACCAATTTTAAATGAATGAAAATTTACTTACTGTAATTGCATAATAATGTCTATAAATAAAAATATATACCTATATAAATAAATAAATAAATTAAGGAAAATAAAAAATAATCATAAACAAAACTTTAACCCTTTTTACATTAAACAATTATTCTACACATATTTACACTTCGACTTATAACTCACTCAACTTAGCACTAACATTGCACTTGATACTTTGTAGATACATAATTACTACCTTATGAAAATAAATATTACTGACGAATTCAAAAAATTATTATAATTGTGTTCTATAACGCCACTCTGGGACAGACGTAGCCTAGTAGAGTGGCATAATCCACAAATTTAACAACAAAAAAAAGTGTAATTTTATCTTATATTTTTATTGTTAAATTAGTATTAAGTACCTTTATTTGTAAACAAGGATTTTTTGAAATAATTAAAAAATTAATGCAAACAAATACCAAATCAGATATTTTTAAATGATTTAAACAAAAATGTTATTTAATTTACTGTATGGTGACATACGAGCAACTGGCGGCAGATAAAATTGGGGGTTTGGTGATAAAAATACGGCGATAATCATAATAATAAGCCTACTTTTAAATAATCCGATAGAAGGACCGAACGATTTTTGTCTTCAAAACATCAGGCGAAGTTACGTGATTACTCTACGTGAGAGCTTACTCGCTTTTTTGGCAACATCGTAATAGGTATATAGATTAATCACTTAAAAGATTTTAAGGGTACATCTTTCTTTATAAAATTCTATTAATTCGACAGTGGCTTATTTAATTAAAATATTACGGAGAATGTTTTTAAAGAAATATAATTAAGGATGTTTTTGATGTGTAACATCTTTCCTCTCGCGTTCCTGCAATCTGAGTCAGTGATTTCGTGAAAATGGACGGAAATGCGTAACAGGAAACTGGACGCCGGGAAAGCGCGCGCTATTTCATTTGACCAATTACGGTACCAACCCATTTTCCGACAGGTTGGTACTGTGTTAATAAATGTATATGATATTAAAGAAAACACATTATTATTGTGAATACAAATTTTTATTAATCAATTATATATATTAACTGCTACCGAGATTTGAAACGGACTTTCATTCTATATCGGGGGATGGCGCCTTATCCAATTTTGCCACGGCAGTCTTGTAAGTTAACGGAAATGTTTCGACCTTATATGTAGTCTTTTTTTTATTAACACTTTTATTCCATTTTTAAAGCGGATTGAATATTTTTCTAATCACCATATTCTTAAATATAATAAATAGCACACTGTTTTATCGACATCGCCAAAATTATTTAATGACTCATTAATAAATATATATATATGTATATAAATATAAATGTCTTAATAAATGATTTTTTAATAATAAGTGTCTGAAAAAAGTGCAGATCATTGATACACAATGCAAGTGAGTAATAATGAATAATTATTCTAATAAATATTTCCGTATTTAGCTTTTTTAGATTTTAATGTTAATTTCTGTCGCTGCTCAATTGATTTTTTTAATTGTGAGATGTCAAATGTTACACATCACGCGCGACTACTGTAAGGCTCGCTATGCATTTTTACTCCCTTTTTTAACTCGTAGCGTCTGCTTGTTCGCTTGTCTGACGAAAAAGCTTTGGATCGATTTTTAACCCTTTTCCCGTGATCCAATCGAGCTGAAACTTTGGAGACAGACTCGTGGCGACGATAAAAATGATCTCACAAATTTTCGTTTAAAAAAAATTAATAAATATAGTATAATTTTGGATTTTTCAAAATTTTAATGGTTTTTTCAAATTGGAAAGGATCAATAAGAAAGGGAGTATACTGAAAATTTTGTTTTTATGGGTTAGTTTTTCAGTACATGTTAAATGGTACAGAGACAGGTCGTTTACCGCTTTTGCGCCGCGTGGTTCTCTCGATCAGTCTTAGAAGCTCTCCATCGAGGAACGTCCCACCTGCGTGGTATTTAGAATGGGCGACGCCGACCTGAACGTCTTCACAAAAAACGTCCGGAGACGTATTTTGGAACCAGCCGGCTGGTAAATGATTCCCATGTAACATATTATTATGCGTTGCGCAATGACTGCTCGCTCGCGTACAGAATCGGCCAAACACGTAATCGATTGAATAATGGACACGTATATTGCGGGCAATAATTGAATATTTATTTTAATTGAAATGTGTTCCTCTTAATCGGGCGGCATTTTAATATTTTAATTGGCGACCCCGTTAGAGAAAGGTTAGATTGCCAGTTAAGATTGTAGATTGGCAGATTGTGCGGAGATCAACATCTTCAGATAACCTTTCCGGGGCGCTGTGCGCCGATTGAAAACAATCACAGTACAGTCACAACAGCTGGAAGTCCCCGATGTTGAGATTTGGAGCGTAAAGTCCGCCTTTATCACGCGGCTTCTTCCGTGTTCTGTGAAATGTCGCGATGTGTGTATGTGTTGCATAAGGATGCACACAAGTAATCAATAATGGAATATTAATTGATTATACACTGAGGTTTATTGATAAGCTACAGCATGCGTGCTGGTAGACTTCTTACAAAATTGGTATCTATAAAAAATAGTTAATAAATTTTATATAATATTTAAAAAAAACGTAATTTTTTTTGGTTTGAGTTTTCTGCGATATGTAATGTGTTGTGAGGGCTGGTGTGTTGTTACAACACATTTGCTATGAGGATCGATCCTGAAATGGGATCAGCCAGAGAGGTCGTAGAAACACGGCTGAATATCCCTGAAAACTCAAACCAGAAGTTTCTGAACAGCCGTGAAAACATAAGAAAAATTTTAACGAATTTAATTACAAAATGCTGGTTCAAATATCTGCAAGATTTTAATCATTTTATTGACTTGTATTTAAGACTTATTCAATAGAAAAGAAGTCAGATAGATACATTTCCATGACTGCCGATACTAGATGTAGTGTATCTCGATTGACGTGCGTGCGTGTGTGTATCCGTTCGTGCATATACGTGTGTGTGTGGATGTGCCGGTCGCGGGAGTCGGTACGGAAGGACGGCGCTATTCCAGATCGACAGGCTTCCTTGCGAGGACATGCGGTCGCGGGAGAAACCAATTGTTGTATATGTTGTTGTATTCTGTTGGAATTAAGTGAGACAGATGGACAAACATCATGTTAGGATATTGCCGTTATATCATCTTCGAGTCATAATTTAGGCTACCTGTAAAGGATATACAATATATACATAAGAATGAAATGTTACAGTGATAGTAGGCAGACTGGTGAAGGTATATTCTTGAGCAGACTAGGACCCACACAATTCAATGGCGATGATGTCATGAAACAAAAATAACTCGAAACAAAATAATACAAATGCTCCTTGGTGACTGAAAAAATACCATAGTTTACAGATTTAGTATTTTCGACAATTAGCGTGGTCGCAAGTATCGATTTCTTGACAAGAATTCTTGACAAAAATCTTAAAATAATAATTATTAATAAAATAAAATCATGGCTCGAGTCACGTAGTCGTATAAAACGAACATAATTCATATAAAAAAAAGTAACTCATAAAAACCAAGTTTCTATTATACTTCCTTTCTTTGTAAAATATAACAACAATTAAAGACGAATTAAAACATATAACATAACACTAAACTTACAGTAATTTAATATATTTCTAAAATGTCAGATGTTTTGAGCTTTGATAAGACCCTTCATGCTTTGAAGATTAAATTCTAAAAACATTTGTCAGTCAATTTAGATTTTCGACATTCGTAGTGAAGTACCTATTATGTATACCGACGGAGTAATTCAAATTTAGAAAATATTCCGCGACGTTATCGGGCCGCCGCGCCGTTGCTAATCAAAATTTTCTAATAATTCCAATTTGAAAAAACCAATATAATTTCTAAAAATCCGAAATTATACTATAACTATTAATTATTTTTAACGAAAATTTGATAGATCTTCTTAATCGTCGCCACGAGTCTACTTGCCAAGTTTCAGCTCGATTGGATCACGGGAAAAGGGATCGATCCAAGTTTTTTCGTTTTTTCGACGGCAAGCCGGCAAGCAAGCAGACGCCACGAGTTAAAAGAAAGGAATTAATTAACTTGACAGAGGAGTGTGTATCTCACATCTAAGCGTCACAAATTTTTGGCACTCGTGTTTTGACTTTGAAACCCGAGATGGCCCGCATGCCACAGGCATGACGCATGCACGGAGAATCTTTAATTATTATTTTAGCGTTGTATAATACTTAAGTATGATAATTAAGGTCAGCCGGCGTGGAACAGTCACATCTCCTCGTTAACGCGCGCTAAAAAAACAAATCAAAGATTAATAATTCATTATAATTACCTCGAGAGCGTCTTGACTGCTGTGTATGGCGGAGGAATCAATGAGGCTGCATTCCTCTCTTTCACCATTTCGCGATCATCTTCTTTGGATGCGAGCGGTATAGAAGCACAACTGCCACGACACATTTGCCAATTTAATATTTATATATTTTTAACTGATTTTATAGCCAGAGCGGAGATTTCAAAATTGATATAAGTACTTGGGCTAAGAACCTAAAAAATTTTTCAAGACCATATTTATTAAAGTAGCCATTCTTTATTGTCTTCAACTGCATTGTGACGGTTTTATAAAAGATGTCAAGAATTTTTTAAATCTATTTATTTTCCATATAATTTTTTTTTAACATTGGTAGCCCCATAAAACGCTTAAAGTTTATAAACTAGAATGTGGGGATTGTGGAATGACATATGTAGGTCGGACAGGCAGATCAATAGAATCAAGATTTAAAGAACGTAAAAGGTGCCTCACAAATCATAATTTTTCAGAATATGCTAATCAAATTATAGAAAATAACCACACATTCAGGAATACAAAAATACACATCCTACATAAACAGACATTACGGCCTAAAACAAAATAATTTAGAAACACTTGAAATTCATAAAAACTTAAACGCAACAAATAACATAATCAATAATCAAGTACAACCCTTCACATCACCCCTTCCAACAATGTTCCCGATCTCCCACCACCTAGATACCCCATCCACTTCTACCGAATCCACAACCCACACACCAGACAACCACTCCCACATACCTTAGTCTTAATTCACCTGATGAAGTAAACGGAAGTTTCCGAAACACGTAGTGAAACAAGTGCTCCAATACAAATTCATTGTTTTATTTCATAATTTGCTCATTTTTTTATTTATTATTTATTTATTTACTAACGCCCTACAGGGTTTTTACAAATAGATTAGTAAAGTGTACATTCATAGAATATATAGTTACAAAAAATAGCATGTAAAAATAATAATGACATAAAGTGGAAAGAAAATACTTAGAATATAGATACAAATATAATATAAAGTAAAAAGCTAGGATATAACAAGCAGAAGCATAAGGAAAACATAATATAATAAAAACTCAAAAACAAAAAAAAAGTAATAATGTAGAGTGAAAATCAATAGCACAATCTTTGAAAGTCATACTATAATAAAAAATGTTACATAACAGTTAGTTATCTCACTCAATCAACAATCAAAACAAATTCAAATCAATTATTTGAATTCCAATTTGACAAATACTCGTAATCTTTCAATACACCTTTTAATACATGTTTGAATATTATACAGTTATTGGCAAAGACGTCAATACTCGTATCTTATTATCTTTGCAGAATCCGTGACGAGACAGGTTTTGAAGAGACAGGTACCGAGAGGTTGTCAGTTTGAGATGATCATCTCCATTGATGTTCAATGGGTGCTTATAGATCCTCGTAGTGTCTCCTTGATAATAATTGCTTGGGGATTCTCGGTCTTTCATGGTATATTTGGCTCAAAAGCAAAGAGATGGCCGGAATCCAAAAGCGCTAAGCCAACGCTGACGCCGAGTTTGGATGCCTGCTTGCGCTCTTCAACCCTTTTATAAATTGTGTGCTGTTTGTCCCGCGTACACTTCGCGGTCTTCGCAGTCGAGTCTATCAGCAATTTCTAGGCGGTTCTGCTTCTTCATGCAGTCTTTGATTATTCTCAAATATTTTATTGCATCCACCATTTCTATTCCTTCTTTATCAATCTTTATCACTATGCCTTGCATTTTTGGATCGATTTTTAACCCCTTTACCGTGATACAATCGAGCTGAAACTTTGCAGACAGACTCGTGGCGACAATAAAAATGATCTAACAGATTTTCGTTAAATTTTTTAAAGAAGTTATAGAATAATTTTGAATTTTTCGAAATTTTAATGTTTTTTAAAAATTGGAATCAATAAAAATGAATACTGAACCCGACGCGTGCAGCAGGCACGAAACCTGATTCAATGAGAAAGGGAGTATAACAAAAACTTGGTTTTTATGGGTTAGTTTTTTATTAACATAACTTTTGGTTCCTGTGTGATTGCGTATCGAAGGTTGAAGATCAACTGCATTTTAATTCATTTTGTGCATCGCGTATTAGTTAGTATACCGACATTGAGCCACTTTATGCGATTACGCAACCGTTACAACCTCTTTCTACCTACGCTCTGCTACCTTCTGTCTTAACCTGCATAATGAGTTCTAAGAGATCATATTTTTAAATGTGGAGTTGTGTGAACTATTGCGAAGCGAATTCCTTCTAACCGTCCCCTATTTTGAGAGACAAATTGAATGGTTGAATCAATTTATGTCATGTATAAGTTTTTATGAGTTTTTTTTTGAAAAATCTCTACTTCACATCCTACCTGTCTTTTCTACATAAAAACTAGAAGAAATAGTATTCTGTGTTTCCTGTAATTAAGTTGCGAAATATACATTTGAAACAACTCGCGCTTTTACCTATGAAAGGCACTAAATCCAACGTCTGCATAGTTTAACATTAGGTAAGTACCCCGAGCATATTCAAACAGTATCCCTTGTCCGTAACAAAATACCGGGATGAACGTTAATTTCAAAACACAAAGTAAATCATACCTCATTTACTGGTGGATTTTTTGCTGAAATGATATTCTGAGTTATTGATGTACATCCTTGTTTTTTTCTTTTATTTGTATTATGTTCATCATAACACCTTTTCCTTACTGTTAGTATGGGGAGCTCACACGACGCGCACCCTACTTGGTCAGCCATTTTCATACAACCTGAAGATAGCAGACCATGGCACCTAGTGTCGTTTTTAAAACAATTTATACTTGGCGAAGTCGCGATATACAAACGAGCATAACGGCTAAATGCAACATTGCAGGGACATAATGCATCACTGGGGTTAGTGGCGATGTCATATAGAACCAAGCTGCATACTTAGTTTGAAAAATGAAATTTTGGTACTTAGTGCCTATTTTACTGCAACCATTCAATTATGTTTAGCCTTAATCTCTCCACTTTTCACGGAATACCTTGTGTTCGTTTCAATGCCATTAAAAAAAATGAGAAAACCTATTTTTCTGGGCACACTGAATTTTCGCCGTCAACATTGAACACATTCGCGTATTAACATACAAATTGGGTAGGCTCCAGAGTCGCGCAACACGTGGGCACCTTGTAGCACCCGACCTTGGTTTTAATTGGCCGCCACGCGTCCCGTACCGAGATTCCGCAGCCGTGTTGCGACACCGGCGCGGCGCGGCGTGAAGAAGCAGATGACTTTGTGTTTTATGGAATATTAAAATGCAATATTTTTCTAGTCCATCAGCACCAAAAATAGACATATCATTGTAGTAAGATATAGTTATGTATAATATTGTAATGCGAAAGGACTATAACAATATAGGGTGATCTACAACATTTGAGAAACATCTAGAAACATTAAAAGCATTTGGGTATAAATACGGAACGGAGCCGCGGCGAGAGTAATTTGACAGGTCGATCAGTGCGAAGTACACGCAAGCCGCGAAACGACGCTCAGTATGGCCAGTCGTGAACTACAAAGCGATAAACAAATCAAATAATCGAGCGAAGTACCTAATTGGCGAAATAAATAAGCGATAAACAATACGTGCGAGAACTGAATATTCTAGCAAGTGATAAAAACTTGTTACCCAGCGATAATAAAGTGTTCATTTATGAGTGATATATTGCGAAATAGCGTTATTTAAAAAAATAGCGTTAAGATTAATTCGTTTTAAGTGGCTTTAATCGCTTGTGGCTGTTTCGCTCTTTCGATGGTTTTTCTTCGCTGTCAAAAACCATAAGACCCGATTTTCTCGATGTTTCTGGAATAGTTTAGTTATTTATGTTTCTACTAGTAAGTTCCGAAGACTTGGATAATGTGTAGTTCCTATTGTTTTTAGAGTCTCGTGACAGTATTATAAAATATAAATATCCATTGAAAATAGGCTTTATTTTTTCTTCCTTCGCAACGTCACCGCTCGTTTCTCGAGGCATTTCTTCGACACGGGGTCGGCGGCGGGTCGGAGGTCGCCGCTAATTAAGCGCGCTCGACCCGCACCGCGAGACACGTCACCCGGGCGCCTACCACATTCCGCCGAGTTTCGCCACTCTCCGAGAGGGGGACTCGCGAGCGGCCCCGCGGTGGTGCAACGGAGATGTTATCGAGAAAAGGATAAAGATTTGTCGAAATAAAACAAGAGAGATTGCAAACAAATCTTCGATGCATGTTTGGGCTAAACTTATACGACAGTACAAAATATCTTCGCAACTGCATCTTTCGTTTATTTGAGCCGAACGTCTTGCGTCGTTCGGCTCCACTCGCTTGCCCCGCATTTCAACATAGTCAGACTTTCCCCACAATTGTTTGTCATTATAATTGTTAATAAGATTATTTTGTTTATTTTTATCGCGATCAGTTTTCTTTTAAATAATTTAAATACATAATAAAGAAATGTTTATATAATTTTTTGGACATGACTGCTTCAACACTGATCTATAAAATAAAATAATCAACTTTTAATATAATGAAAGCTTTCGATATTAAACTTTTAAAAATAGCTTACTACGCTACCTGTCGGTCGATCATTGTATATGGAGTAATTAGGTGGGGAGGAGCGATGATGACTGCAATTAACCCATTAAAAAAGCCCAGAAAAAAACAATTTGAAAAACAATCCTAAAGATGAAATATTAAATAAATTTGATGTTTTTTTGAATGTCGTTTGCCAGGTTATATATTATATTAAGGTAATAAATATTCTAAGTAAACTATTGTTATTTATGTCAGAGTGTAAACTAAGGATAATCAATCTTAATTAACCAATTAGTATTTTGAGTACTTGCATCTAATGTTCTGATTGTAAACTTCACCTCACCTGCCTGAACAGAGTTTTCTAGTGAGACAGGCATAGCATTTTATGGACGAATTTTGGTTGCATATGATAACCGGCTTGGACTTTTAATGCTTTGATTTTAGTGTTTTTGGAGGGGAAAACATCTTGTCAGAAATGTGTCTTGTCCTATTTTTCACAGATCTTTAAGCGCAGAGAATAATAAACCATTATATGAGATAAAAGATGGGAGATTTGCCGATAGTTGTCAAAACATCACCATCAATACATCGTTTGTTTATGATGTGACATTCCTGCAATTTTCAGCTGTCAAAAATGACAGCAGACTGATTGATTTGAAATACATTTTTTTGATTAATTACGATTACACAACAAACAAAATCCTTTAAAACACGATGATACGCCAATTTAAGATCCGCCTCTAATATACGAGCTCCCTTCGGTATTCGACGAGTTCTAGAACAATATTATCTTAATTAAGATAATAACTGACTATTAGATATATTCTAAATCATAGATTCACATGGGTTAACGCAAAAGTTAAAAGGAGATTATTCATTAAAAATTATTGTATAATAAATTACACGATGCATTTGCAGAAATTACCAGAGATCAATAACTCATAAATAGCCTTATGAATATACAATGGCAAAATATTTTATTCGATGCGATAACCGCGCACTTCGACAGCAGATATTATTTTAAATAAATATAAAAATATTACAAACGGACGTCTGTCCATAAGTGTTGGATTTACGATACTTCGCGACATTTGCAAACAGAGATTATTATAGTAGTGAATAATTGAACATATGTTAAGAGGGTTAATAACTGATTAATGACTCGGACGTGAGATGATTTGGCACGGTTTTTATAAATAACGCAGATTAAAAAATAATTAATATATTAATTATAAAAGTGTAAGGAGTAAGACATTGCTGAAATATGAGTGTATCGATATGCTAATATTCTGCGAGTCTATCGATATGCTAATGACGCGCGAGTATATCGATATGGTAATTATTCGTCAGTCCATCGATGTGTTAATTTGTATTCATTTTCTGTCACAGTTACTTACAAATATGAGTATTTATTCCCAAATTCATTAAGAGGACATTAGTCACGTGTACGGTGTACAAACAGACAATATTTTGTGGACACAACATGAAATAACATAAAATGACATAACCTTCTCGATTCGCTACGCCGTACAGACAAATAGGAACACTACACTGCTTTCTGCTTAAAATACAGAATTTAATATCAAATTAATTGTTATTACTTATCGGAATATTTTCTCCAATTGTTTTGTGTTTAGATTAATAACTTTTCTTGTATAATAATAATAGAATAATAAGTTTTCAACGTCGTGCGTACGAATTATAATTGATATAAATCAATCAAATTGGGTGAAGAAAACTCTCCAAAACTACTGAGAAATTTCATGTATTTGTAAGACAGTTTTAAAAAGAATTATATTCTTTCCAGCCCCGGGAAAAGATACTGATCAATGTCCACGACTTTCAAATCTCTTCCCGGATTCCGGCTGAAACCCACCAATTCTTTTATCGTAGGAAACGAGGAATTAAAACACGAAATGAATCTATAATTCAAGCAACAAAGAGGAAACTTCTTCGAAAAAATAGCGATCAAAAAGAGGAATAAAAATATAAAATTACAATATAACATGTACGTTCCAAATATTTCTTCATTCAAAATTTTCAATATTTAAACTATAAATTGTCGAGTTTAAATAATAAAGAAAACACACCATTTTTATTAAATCAATAAACAAATATGTACATAATATGAAACAATTTCAATTTTTAAGATATTTAATTAGCCAAATCATTCGATAAATATTTTGGAGGAAATAAATTGTGAGAATTTTTAAACAAAAATTTGACAAGTGATACCCTGTTTCAAGATCGTGTCGGAAAAACATCGATGGAGATCTCTCGTATACACAAATAGATTAAAATATGGAACCCTCTATAAAAAGGTACCGCGGAGAATGCAAAACAACACTTCTGCCAATATGGCCAAGTATTATTTTTCCATTAATAACAGCCTTTCGCGTCCACAGAGGCCACATCCGTATGCGCGGGAGGGTCCGCGTTCGATACTCGGACAGGCGGTTTAAATCGGCGGGAAAACCTACCGGCGCTACCTCCGCGGGGGGATACATTGTACAATTTTATTATTTTTTCTACGTTTTTCTATGAAGGGAATTATTTTTATTTATGTGAAAAGTTTTCCAAAGTTTGGCCGTAATTTTCCCACGGAACTTCAGTCAACACGAGTAGCTAACAATTTAATCTCACATTATCCGAATTGGCATAAATTTATTTATTGATAAGGTCCGAGGTATCATTAATTCAAAGAGAACAAAGTGGATAGTTGATGTGTGGTGGAAAGAATATTCAAAGAAGTAAATAATTATTTTGAGAACATGCTTTTATTGCATACATTCGTAATCAATTTTTTGACAACACCCACGCATTATCCGAATATTATACGGGCTGTTTTAAAGTTTAAAATTTTTTACAACGGCATGTTTCAGAGCTCTAGCTAATCGGAAAGTTGGTGAGAAATCAATTACAAGATTCCACCACAACAAACAATAAACAGACAGATAAAGAGAGTTAAATAAATATCATCATCATCATCTTCATCCCCTTGTCCTGGTAGGGTCGGGTTCCCCTGTCTTGCGCTGCTTCTGGACAAGTCAACCAGTCTAGACCCATTCTGTTTTCATACACATTTTTCTGTTGCCTCTCCCAGCTTAATCTGTGACGACCCACCAACCGGCTTCCTTCCGGGGTTACCAGGAGAATTCTTCTTGGTATTCGTTTCTCTGGCATTCCAAGTCACCTCATTTCTATGTGTAGGAGTAGGGTTCCGAGTGTGTGCCTTATGTCAGCACTTCTCACTCTGTTCACCAGTGTGACTCTCGCTACCCCCCTTAGAAAACTCATCTCGGCAGCCTGGATCCATGCCCTCACTCTCTCCGTCGGGATCCAAATGTGGTGGCCACATATTAGGGCGGGCCTGTACACAGTTTTATCTTACACTAAGCTCGGATTTTCTTATCACCGCACTTTACAGAAAACGTAGAACAGCTCCGATTCTTATATTTATTTCACTTTTCTGCCTCCCGTCACTAAAAATAAATGTAATATAAAAAAAATCAGCGAAAAAATATTAGAATTTTTAATTTAAAAAAAAACAAATATGTGACCAGAAATCAATTAATTTTGAAAATAGACGTGTGTCTCTTAAATGTAGTTTATTCATAATTTACTGTAATCGTAGCTACATAAGTCCACGGATGGTAAGTGTACGAAATAGTTATTTGTTACATTGGTAGAAAAAATCTTTTTAAAGCGTTGAATGCACGTAAATTATGTTTGTATAAACATAATTTACGTGCATTCATATTCATTCATTCATTCGTGAAAATACTGTACATTCATGTAAATGATATACAATATTTCTTATTAAATGGAGAGATATTGAATCTACTGAAATAAATCGAATGTACTAGGATTACCTTTTTTGATTTTCAGCCTCATGACGCCAGTACGTAAGAATTTAACCAGCACTGGAAGCTACGCAAAAACGTATAATAGAGTCGTAAAATTTCATTTTGGTCCCTAATAAAGATACATTAATTGTTTAAAAATAATTATTGTGCCTGCATCATTAACATACAGATATTTACATATTAAAATAATTATTTTTCGTAAAATAAGGGACTACTAACCCCCCTTCGTCCTTATCCGCTCTAGCTGCGTAGTTACGCCATTGACAAACAAGACATAATCCTTGTTTACGAAAAACATCTCAAAAAATCAAGATTTAATCACTTTAATAAAACATTTTAATACATCCGCTTCCCTTTTTGGATCAGAGTCCATTTGCAGTGTGGGATTTACGTAATTCTTATAAATAAAGACGTAATAAAGCGTTACACGATATCCTAGTGACAGCCATTGTTGAGAGATTAAGTGGGCATAAATTATAAATACTAATATTTTTAACAGACAGAAACTTGATACCCGAAATATTGTGAGACACTGCATTAATGAATACCAAACTATCAGATTATTGCCAACTTCTTGATGTACAACGAAACTCTGACCTTAAGTGTGTATTATAAAGCAATATATTCGTTGACTTGCTTGGTAAATTGTTGTTTATTATTATTTATGTATTTATTTGTTTCAAACAGCCAACTGTAGTGAGACAAATAATTTAAAATCTTATTCTACTTCGAGAGTTATCCGTTAACTGATATTTCGGGCAGTGTTCAGATGTCAAGGTTTTTAAACAAATCGGAACCGTTTTTCAGGATTTAGACAGCGTGTAATCCGGAAAGTCCTTACGTAGCGAAATAAACTGGAGCGAATAAATAATACGCGCGAAAATTGGATGGAATTTTCTAGTGAATAGTGAATAAACGATAAATGAGTGATAAATTTACGAAATAGTTTAATTTAATTAATAGCGTTAAATCAAATAGTGTTAGGTGACTTTTTACGTCTGATTAATCAATTAATCAGTAATTAATAAATATTATTTAATTCGTTATTAAATTCCAGCGTTTTTATTAATTCCTCCTGCAGCCAAGACACGTGACAATAAAATAAAAACACAATGTTGTATCAGTTTCACTGTAGCGTTAGATGGAGATTACAGATTCCCAATCAACATCGAATCGTGACTACATATGCCCCACCCTAAGGCTGGACAGTGTAAATCTCGTGTGGCCAATATATACAAAAATCGTGCCACAAAAGTATGCATTGTTTATTGCATTTCTCTGCAATGGATGCCTAATATTGTATTAATAATCAAATGATATGATGATTTAAAATAAAGAAGGAAGTAAACATTATACGCCATTAACCTTTGACTGCGGAAATGATTTATGCTCGTTTTATCTGTTTGAATAATTAATGTTATTTGTTAATTACACCGTTTGACCCTAAAATATTCAAAGAAGAATGCCTCTTCAGTCGTGATTCAATTAATTATGAACACGAAATCACAATAATTAATCGTCTAATTTACGATTGGTTAAATTTATATATATATTACCTACATACAAAAAATTCCACGTCATAAATTATCGAAGTATAATCCAAGTGATACATTGTTAAATGAAGGTCAATCATGTTCAGAGTTGATTCACAAAAAATATACATTTCTATACAAAACTGAATGAGTTATCGAAATCTTGAAATATGCCCGGAACGATATTTAAAACCATTGTATGTCAGAAGAAGACAGATGCGGAAGTCGAGAATTCTGCATATGATACGACGTGATGGCATGTAGGTACCTAGCAGATATAAAAATAAAATGACATCACATCTTTATATGATCAGAAAACCGCCTTACAATAAATTGAATACATTTGTAAATGTCCTCTAAAGAAAAGAATGCATACAAAGCTTGATCGTCATTATTATAATATGTTGAATACCAGAGCCAGAATTATATCAAATTTCCTTCTATCTTATTTTCTCTCACGTGATGTCTGAATATAATAATATGATAACACTCGCGTTCCGTGATGGGGTTGCAACGTAACCCCAAAGACCTATTTTCATAATATTGTATGTTGCTATTATTTTGTGGTTATTCATTATGATAAAAATACAGGAGTCAGTACTCTTCACATTGTTAGTAAAAGTAGACTTTTAAATATTTTAGAAGCCCTAGAAATTAAGAAATCCATGAATAATAATGAATATATTATGAATAACCGAAAAAATCTTACGTACAGTCCTATCTTGAATATGTTCCCTAGCACCTTATCACCTGTTTCTTTATTTATTATATTCCCCCATTTGGACATTTGACACCGAAGTATGATTGGTCATAATTTGTAAAGTTCGTTGGTATATAGTATTGGTTGACTAGTTGGTTTTTACCAAAAATTAAGTGGTGATAAACTAAGTCAATTCATTTAATTATATCTAAACTATTTAATAATTATTAATGATATTGAGCTGATATTCTTTGTAATCCTTACAAATATCCCAAAGAATACAACAACAAAGAAAATAAAATAATAATGCGTAAAAGTAGAAAAAAAATGTTTTTCCAAAGACAATGGTCAATATTCTATACTTCATTCTGCTTGCACGGCTTCTGTCGGTCAGACACTTGTGAGTCATAAGACGTCAAAATATCACAGTTTCTTATAAAATGAAGAAAAATTTAGTAGAATGTTCTTCGCATTGTATAAGGAACATTTTCAAACCAATTTACTTAATTAAAACGAAAACTTGACTGGGGTCACTTTGTAACCCCACTACGGTCCCCGATCCGAAGGTTAAAATAAATCTCTCAACTTGTCTTTGAGTTAAAGTAACAGTCTCCCAACTTTCTATTAAAATAAAGTAACGTCACTTGTCTACTTTAGGAAATACATATGTATCTGTCAAAGTAGAGGAAAGTCACATGTTATTGACTTTTTGACGTTATTGAAGAATAAAATTAACTTTTAATATTAACGAATTGAGGGGTATAAACGCAAAGGCTGAAGTATCTGAGATAGATACGAATAAACCTGTAAAAATTTTCTGAAATCCACGACACCTAGATTTCATTGGAAACAAGTTTTTATAAACAAATGCCAACTAGGTTTTCCTTTTATATATATGTATAAATAAATATTTTATTGTTTGATACTAAAAAGTGGACATTGCTACTTTTGCTATTCACATAAACGTATATTGCTGTCTTTGCTATGAAGTTTCACTATCACTGTAGTATGAAGCGACCATTTCGTCTCGTGGGTTGCTGGTTGAAGTGAATATTGCAGCTTTCACTTAATACTGAATTGGAAACATGATTTTGGAAGGAAAAGAGTTATAATTAGATGTCTCAATAACAATAACTTTTCTGAATTCTCGAACCAGCTTAAGGAAGTAAAACACACGTTTAAAAAAGAAATCGTATCAAGATTCTCCATGTAAATAACATGCCAGTATAATAAATAACAAAATAAATTTTATGAATAGCCCGTTATTTGATATAGTCCCCAATTCGCAGTCTACTTGTCAATTACCCCCACCATGACTGTAGCCACGCCCTCGTTAATTTTTTTTATTTGTTAATAATAATAAACTTAAAACCGTAGAAAATTTTTTCCAAGTGGTTAATGCAAAGTTTTAAATTAATTAAAATTAATAGTTATATTTTATATAAAATCTCGTACATTCTAAATGAGTAATCCTCGGTGACTGCATTCAAAATATTTATTATTATTTTTGGATATCGCTGACTTTGATTTTATACACCCCCAGTTAATTTAGTACATAGGTATGTCACATTAATTACCTGTTATTTTAATGTACATAGATGTACAGTAAAATTATAGGCGCAAGTCCGATGATTCTGGTGTCGTTTAAAGCTGACGTTATATATTATTCAATAACAGATTATATAATCAGCGTTCTCATAAAATATCGTGACGTGGGTTTGTTGTCTGTGATATGTATCTACGATAATTTTCTCGAGGAGATAACCCGGGAAACCGCATTTCTCACAACAACAACACGATAAGTAGTGTGCGCTGAACGAGCGAGACTGAAAACCCGGATGTAGAGAGGATCGAGGAGGCGTCTCCACATCTCAGAAAGATTATTCAAATAGTTTAAATTTACGTTTCCAGCTGGCGATCAACAAACATATTAAATTTTCCCGACTGCAGGTGGTCGCTAGAGATGAGATACACGTCAGTTCACGCATCATCGTTGAATTTTCAAGGTTGCGGAATTAACTCGTCGCAATCTGTAATTTACAGCCGACATTGTTACGATTTTCACACGGATGGGATTAAAAATGCTAGAATGTTACCGAGATTTACGTAAGAACTCATCGCGGAAGCTGTCGAGTGTCGGGCCTTTGCGGATCTAGAAACGGAACTACTTATTAATACCTATACACAGCATGCACTTAGTGCACCCACGCAAGTGTCGTATTATTTAAAAGCCATTGCGCATATTTAATTCCTGTGTTCAGTAATTTTACTAGTTTGGATATATTTTGGCTTGTATCTTCGAAGCTTTACAAAAAATACTTTTTTTACATTGATGTAAACAATAGCTACCATTCTCAAATTTTATGTAATTTATGTGATTATTTTTAAATATTTATTCGAAGTTTTCATACAATATGTACGGCGGCACACTACCGCCACCTATGTAAATAAATAAACACATACAATTGACCAAACACATTTCGTAGATATACGGTACCTACCTAGTGCGGCAAAATTCAATAATAAATAAATGCACATATATTTTCTTTACTTAAATTAATTATTAAATATTGATGTTAATTTCTGTTCAATTGATATTTTTAATTGTGAGATTTCAAATCTTCTTGTTCTTCATCAGCCTTCGTCTCTCCACTGCTGGATATAGGCCTCTTCCTTCTCTTTCCATCCTTCCTTGTTGTTTGCTAATTGTAGCCATTTCTTTCCCCCCACAGCGGCTATATCATCGGCCCATCTCTTTTGAGGTCTTCCGATGCCTCTTTTATTTTCCCCGAATTCCCCCGAATCATTCCCCGAATTTCAGAACTCTGGAAGTCCATCTTGTAGCATCCTGCCTTGCAACATGTCCTGCCCATAGACCTTTTAGCTTCGCTACACGATCCATAATATCCACTAACTTCACTAATTCTGCGCCTAATTTCTTCATTTCTTATTCTATCTCTTAGGCTTACTCCAAGCATGGATCTCTCCATGGATCGTTGCGTGCATTTGAGCTTATCTACACTTTTCTTTGTAAGGGCCGTTGTCTTCACTCCATACGTCATCACTGGCAGTATGCATGATTCAAAGGCTCGAGATTTAAAATGCTACACATCATACGCGACCACCGAAAGCCTCGCTCGGTTTTTTTTTTGCATGTAGATCATTTTTATAGGAATGCTTTTAATTAATATGACGGTTCAGATGCGGCATTAATCACGAGTGTTAGGCGCGCAGGTGAGTTGGAGCGTGCTCCAACCATGGACCGGCTTTTGAGGAGTATTTATGGCTGCGGTTGGTCAATTAAATGTTTATCTCGCGCAGATCTCGGTTAACCGCTTCGTTTAACCCCAGATCCTCACCTCGGCGCTCACCCAGTCCGGGCCTAGTTATGACATTATCATAATTATAGTGATTCCACTAAGCACCATCAAATTACCCCATCAATTATCCGCAACGGCTTGCCTGTGCCCGGCGTAACCAGTCAGGCGTTGCCCGCTCGCAGTCAAGGTGTAATATCTCACTCATTTATTACCACCGCACGATAGGCAGAGAGATGTACCACCGTACCACAAGCGTACACTATTTCGTATAATATACAGAGTGTATCATAGCTATGAGTCGAAAATGTTCGAGCAACGATGATCAGTAGTAATGGAGATGTGCAATATCAAATTTTGCATTTTTTTTGATATTTCTGACTTATTTTTTGCAAAAAATTGAACTATCATTACAGTAACTTTTATCAATTATGAAAATTCATTTGTTTTAATACTAGTCGAATAAAATTGCAAAAACCTTGCAAAAATTTTAAGAAATCATTTTATTTTATCAGTTTCGCTACTAGATATGAGACACATGAGTATATTTGCATATTCGTATATTAAATATACAACACCAAAAAATGGACATCAACAAACAATATTTTTCAGGAGCCAAGGTATCTGAACTGGGTTACTTTTAACTGAGATTCTGCACTCTAATTAGTCTTTAGAGAATGTCATACATTTTGTTTTCGCTACGGGGATGATCATATTATACTTCGAGCAGGATTCATCAATTTGTGAGCATTCTCTGTAGGTCATTTTTGTTTTCCGGTACGATTGTAGCGTCGTCAGCATAGCAGAAAGTTACTAATTTGAGAGACGCAACCTCTGCTATAATGTTGTCCATTATGCAGTTAAAGAGAAATGGGCATTGGCTATCATCACCCTGCCTGATGCCAACTGATGTTTTAATGGTTTTGGTATATTTTCCACTAGCTCTGATTTTACAAGGTATTAAAAATCATAATTTATTTCAAGATAAATGAAGTGACAAATGGTAGAGTTCTGGGGACCGTACCTTGGGGGACTCCAAAGTCACCTATTGGTGAATTACTTGGAGATTGATTTGATCTGACTATCTGAGGTCTGTTCGGTGAGTGGCTTTTTACCCGTTTGGGGCCGTTTTGTCGGTCCCGATTTCTTTCGGTTCTGATACGAGTTGTTCATGGGAGATACCGTCGAGTACTTCCCTCGAATCGATGAAGATACCCATGCAATTACTTGATTTGTTCAATTTATTTTGCATGATGGTGAATGTTTTGCAGTTGCGTCTTGTGTGCATTTCCCCCAGTGAATCCAATAGATTCTCATTTATTGTAAAATTGACTATTGTGATTGAGTTTAGTCTCTTTTGACTGCTTATTCTATATATTGTATTATTAATTAAGATTTTAGATATATTAAATAAATAGTATATTATCTAAATCTCATTGTTTATTAAAATCGATTACACTACCTATATGATTGTAAGTGACTATCTCTCACCACACACAAGAATCATAATTTGTTTTGGTGAGGTATAACACATTTAAAAAAATGAATTGTTAGTAAAATATTATATGTATTATCAGTTAAATAAATAAAATAAAAATTGCAACAACCAATCAGATTCGGGGCGATAATAATAACACACTTTCAAAGGAACGTAACTTGCCCGTTTATTTTCGGAATTGGCTGAATTAAATTACCCTGTCTGTCTGTTAAGTGGCGGCATTGCATCTGAGAGGGTGTCCATCTTCATTTGAAAATCATTATCTGCGACAGACATTGCGAAGATAGCCATCTCGCGGTGATGCAAATCGCACCTGGATTGTCGCTATGACGACACGCAGAGCCTTCAACTCGGAGACGTTTCCTCACAGCGCACGGGAGTCGCTCCCACCTGCGACTTGTAAATTAGGTACTTTATAAATAATAATCCTCGTATGAGCGTAATTGAATTCCGTTT
>JADDOH010008898.1:0-18086 GCA_016648135.1 Agrypnia vestita | reverse complement strand
CGCAGCTGTCATCCATAACCTCATTGGATGACATTTCCGCGACAAGATATACGAGTCCCGGTGTGTACACGTCAAATGATCGCGTCATTGTCCCCGAAACATGAGCGTAGATGTTGATGCGACATGCCGAGTGGAATGTTTCGCGATTTGTCCCCTAGTGAATACATGGCTTAACACTCAGGCAAAGTTTACGCAGCATTTTAAGATATATTCGTATAAACCACGACTGATTTGAAAGAAAAATGATTTTTAATAGACTATACGATTTAATTAATTCAAATTTTTGTGTATGAGGTAGAAAATTTTGAATATTTTTATATTAATGACAGTGAAATTTTCTTAGTACACATGTAAAATTTAATTAAAATAATCAATGTTTTAATGGTTTTTTGGATGCTGCAATGTAGGAGACGGAACGTGAATTTTTATCCTTTTGTAAACGTTGTATTTAACAACCTACCCAAAAATAATTATATATTTTCCCCCAAACTTTCTGTTTCAACTTCTTTTATTCAATTTATTAAAAAAATATATGGTCTTTCCGTGGAAATATTTCGAGAAAAAGTGTACCAAAGATAACTCTATTGCTAGAAAGATTAAATAGGGCTTCGGGATTATATTTTTTTTGTGATAATAAGAAAGTATTTTTTTTACTTTTTTTAAACAAATGCTTTAAGAGTAAATGAACCTTTCATAATAAAATTGATTGAATACATGGTTAGCTGCAATTTTGGCAATAAGATTCGAAAACTTTACACTAAATTGACTCTCCAGACAGCAAAAACGTGAATCATGTACTATGGCGCCTTAATGATCATTAATTTTCATCTATTCCTATAAAACTCAATGTCTGTCTGTCTGTTCTCTATACAAATCCACACCGTTTGTCCGATTCGATTCAAATTTTGCATACTTATGCTTTAGAACCCGGCGGGTAACAAAGGCAACATTTCCCCCCTATTCACATACCCCTTCCCCGCCCCCTGACATATTTTCTATGCAAATCTGTACCGTTTGACCGATCGGACTCAAAATTTGGAAACTTATTCTTTAGGACTCGGCGGGTAACGTAGGCAACATTTCCCCCCTATTCACATACCCCTTCCCCGCCCCCTGACATATTTTCTATGCAAATCTGTACCGTTTGACCGATCGGACTCAAATTTGGAAACTTATTCTTAAGGACTTGGCGGATAACATATACGACAATTCCCCCCTATTCTTTTATCCTATCCCCTCCCTCTGATATATTTTCGATGCAAATATATACCGTTTGAATCTAACTTTTGTTTACCCTCACAAATTTATTTTACACTTAATCCTTAACCCGTGCATAGTCGGGTATGAACGTATGAACAGCTAGAGTTTTATAAAACATCTTGTGTACGTAATTTTCTATGTGGTTGATAATAATAATTATAAATTGTATTTACCAACTGCCGCTAGATGCACAGAACTATACCACTTCCTTTTCATTGATAGATCAATCGGTTGCTCATAGTATGTTGGATATCGCCATGCATTTTAAATTTATTCATTTTTTTTCATTCTTTTTCATTAAATTTCATTCACATCACATATTCATTAAATTTATTCATCTATAATCTATACCTATAAAACTCAATGACTGTTTGTCTGTCTGTTCCTTATACAAATCCACACCGTTTGTTCGATTAGATTCAAATTTTGCATACTAATACTTTGGGACACGGCGAGTAACATAGGCAACATTTCCCCCCATATTCTCATACCCCTTCCCCTCCTCCTGACATATTTTTTATGGAAATCTCTACCGTTTGACCGATCGGACTCAAAATTTGGAAACTTATTCTTTAGGACTCGGCGGGTAACATAGGCAACATTTCCTTCCTATTCTCATATCCCTTCCCCTCCCCTTGACATATTTTCGATGCAAATCTGTACCGTTTGACCGATTGGACTCAAAATTTGGAATCTTATTCTTTAAGACTCGGCGGGTAGCATAGGTAACATTTTCTCCCTATTTTCATACCCCTTCTCCTCTCCCTGACATATTTTCGATGCAAATCTGTACCATTTGACCTATCGGACTCAAAATTTGGAAACTTATTCTTTATGACTCGGCGGGTAACATAGGAATCATTTTCTCTCTATTCTCATACCCCTTCCCCTCCCCCTGACATATTTTCGATGCAAATCTGCACCGTCTGACCGATCGGACTCAAAATTTGGAATCTTATTCTTTAGGCCTCGGCGGGTAGCATGGATAACATTTCCTCCCTATTCTCATACCCCTTCCCCTCCCCCTGATATATTTTATTGACACATGCAAATCTATACCGTTTGACCGATCGGACTCACAATTTGGAAACTTATTTTTTAGGACTCGGTGAGTAACGGTAACGTAGGCACTATTTCCCCCCTATTCTCATACTCTCAAATATGTTTAATGATGTTGTGCCATGGTGGTTCTTAAGGTTGGTATCTTTATTTGTTCCTTTATTTTATATACGTATATATCTGAGAATGTGCCACCGCGCCTCTGACGCATTATTACTATTAAATCTATTTCTTCCAAAACGTTCTCATTTTGTTTATTAACAATCTGACTAATTTTCATCATTCTGGTACAGCATCATTTTTTAATGCTTCCAGCTTTCGCATCCACAGCATCCGCACATCGCTACAAAAGAGAGTTGAACGGAAAATGAAAAATTTCGTGAAAATACTTTCAGCGATATTCATGAAATGCGACGCGAGTGGTTTAAATAAACAATTCGATGTCGCGATACAATCGTTGTGGGTTTCAAATACAAATACAAAATTCTAGCCGGATTAGTAAAATTATTCTAAAAATATCGGTGAACCTATATCGAGAATTTCCGCATTTACAAAAAACAATTAGAGAGTGAAAACTGAAGCAAAAATGTCGATAAAACAAATGTTACCATCAAACACAGAAGACGAGATAATTGTAATTTAACAGAGAGCGAGCCGACACGAGTACGAAGCGAGGCCTCGCACTTCGTGAACAGGTTGAATGGTATTAAATATTTTCTAGGCGTGGCGCGAGAAGTGGCTGCCTGTTTTTGTACAACTCTGGTGCGACACGTTGTTACTAGACATGCGAGCAAGTGAAAAAAGCTCAAAAAGCGTTCGTGGGGATCACATATTAATTAACCCATCAAATGCTAGGATAGCGGTTGTTTGTTAGAAGCCTCATTGTACGTGACTTAAATTTATGACAAATACAAAAGGTCGCGTTGACGGGGGATGGGGGGGGGAGGAGAATCTATAAGTGGGAATATATTATTAATATAAATATATGGTAACGTATTATTTTGCGGATCCGCCTACATAAAATGTACACATTATTTCAATGTTTGAAGCAGTAATTTTGTGCTTTATCTATAAACACCAACCCGTTTCAAAATGTTTGCTCATTTGTCACTACGCTGTATTAGGCTGGCAGTAGTAAGATATTATGTTTATTGTAGTTACATTTTTACATTATGTTGAGTTAGGATATTGAAATGAGTAGATATTCTGTACGATAACAGATGTATGTAACTTTAACGTTGACACAGATCTATTTTAATCTATTAAACTTAACGTGGGTATATAATTATAATTAATATTTCTAATTTTGTATTAATCAATGTATTAAGTTAATCATTATTTTCGGATTAAGCTCATGGTTTAACCGGACGACCTTGTCGATGACTCATAGACTTATAAAGAAATTCTACAAATCCTAGGACAATATATTTATTTGTTTGTAGGAATTATTCGCTATTATTATGCATAAAAATATAATATGAAACGGGAGATGCAAGCTTCATCGTCTCGCTTATCATATTTTGGTAGAAAAAGGTTAAGATTGAATGTAGACTAAAAAAAAATCAAACGTGTATTTCGCTGAATTTTTATCATATACGGAATAATCGGATGACGTGGAGCAAAGTAGAAATAGCGCTATAGTACCATTTAGGTGTGTAAATGTAAAAGTAGTCCCTCGCGCAATTACCCACACTTCAAATCAAACTTCTTCTGACAAACTTCTAAATCCCTTGTCAGCCATTTTAAAGCGAACATACTTAAGCCTAAAGAACCTTAATATGGTGATTTTACAGATTTTCTGTACCGCTAAATTTTAATAGAAAATCGTTGAAAATTACGTAAAACAAAAATAAATAATTTGTCAAACGCCCGCTGGAAACTTCCCAACGGGCTCAAACGGTTCAAAGCGCAAAAAATATACCCAAAGACGGCAAACGAGGGTCGGCAACCTGTTAATGAAGGGAATTAAATTAATAATAATGCTTCCCAAATTTATTTATGAAGTCATGAATTTTCTTATTAAGCATCCGAAATTAATTGCCACACTGCGGGGCGATTTATTCAGAAATCCTAGCAGAGCGTCGCGGGCTGCGGCAAGTGGGCCGCCCGCCCCGCTCCGTCTGCGTGCTGTACCTCCGCTAGAAGGGGAACTTTAGAAAGGAAAACTCTAACGGAGACAATAAGGGGAAACACCACCACTAAGTAATGTCAAACCTGCCTACCATTAATGGAAAAAAAAAATACTTTCCAATGCGTTATTATAAAATACACACACGTTTTTATGGTCAATTATCCAGAAACTCTAAAACATCAGTTTACAAAATGCTCATCACATCATTTCTCACATACGCAGCTGGATTGAAAATGGAACTGACTAACTGGACTGACTAAGGGCCGGTTGTTTCAAGTTGGATTAAAGTAAAAGTTCGTTTAAAGCGTAGATTTTTTCGTTCTCCACCAATCAAACGATCCGTTTCCTTAATAATATATGCTTTAAACGAACTTTTATTTCTATCTAAATTGAAACAACCGGGCCTATGAGGAACGAGCGAGCACTGGATGTTTTTGAAAGGAAGACTGAGGCGCATTTTGGACCGGTTCTAGACAATGGACTTTGGCGGAGGCGCTACAACAATGAAATCTATACTTTTTTAAGGATATAAGCGTCATTAAATTTATACAATTGAGAAGACTTTGGTAACTGTCATGTAAAGGACGACTGAAAAAGTTAAGGCCTAAAATGTTATCCTATTTATTCAATAGAATATTATAAATGTTGTTTCGCTTTATTCTTATTATTATTTACTTTTCGTATTATTGATACACATAGGGGAACTAACATGTTATCAAATGGAATATCTCGCTTCTAAATGAAGATTACTGGAGTGTTTTTAATGGGCTCTGGTCATTCGATTACGCGTCTGCTTATACTCTGGTCCTCTTATCTATTTTCTTTACCACTATTTATTTAATTATTGCTTTTATTTTTTCCTAGCACATATCGTACATATTAAATTATTATCGCATTGGAAATTTTTTGAAAAAAAAAAGAAAATGGCCGCATCATATCCATTCGCGTGCAGCCCCCCTCCGCCTGAAATGCAACATTGTCCGGTGTAAGATTGTCGGGCTACCCCCGACAAGGTTCTGTGTGATTTTTGGCTTTTCGCCAAGTAAAAAATGCCGCTAATAGGAATCCGATTTGAATCAAGAGAAGACATTATGCGGAACGCCACGGCTCAGCCGAATATCATTTCAAAAGATGCGTTCCAGCAGAGATTACGAGAAACAGCGGAGCCACAAATCTGTGCCAATTTATAAAGAATTTAAATATTGGGAAAGTATGATGATTTTTTTTGTATGAGACTAAAGTATCTAAAGTCGAACATGTTGTTCAAAAAAACAAAGGAAATGACATGTCAGAAACCTGGACTCCGACAAACAGAGATAAAGAATATCGACTTGAAAGATGGATAGGTACTCAGGATAATTTTCGGAGCTGGCAAAGAAAATGGAGCGTGGCGTGGATGTTATATCCAGGAACATGCTATGATAAACTGAAATCTGTATTATAAACAAAAAAAATAAATATATGAATTAATTGTAATATGTACACATACACAACGTATGAATGATGCGTAACCTCAAAAATGATTAATTACTCAATAACAAACTTAAGACGGAAGACGAAAAAAGCTCGACCCAAAATAAAATGGCAGGGCAAGACGTAAAGAAGTCAGCAATTGACGATAAATATCTGAGAACAGAGACCGGTGGAGGTGTATCCTTGAGTCAGGGATGATAATGATGGCAAATTTCGTGAAAGAACGTCTGATTTTTCTAATTATTGAATATCACAAAATACAAAGAAAAAGTCTGGGGCAAGGAGAAATATATTATGCAGATGTGTTCATAACCAACTCGTTAACCTTGGTCACTATCTAACTGTATTAGAAGAGCTGCGATAATATTATGATACTGAGCATTAATGACGGTGCAAAAACAATTTGAGTACAATTTTACGTCCAGCCCTTACTCAGGTGAGTGTCAAAGTGCAGGATCAGAATAATAACGAATTTAACATTAGTATATAGGTAAGGTATATACCGGCCCCTCTGGCCCGCGTGATTGAGGCAGCAGTTGACTTACTAATGATAAAAATAATTATGCACGTGTATTTTCACCAAATACCATTGTCTTCTGTTAGCTAGATCGGTATACAAAATTATAATGATCAACAAAAACGAAACCTCTTTCAATTTCTGAAACGTAATGTTCTCATGTACAGTATAAAAATAAAGTTTCGGTAAACTAGTGAAAAGGGTGTTAGCGTATTGCAGATAAGAAAAATATCTCTTAAATAATATGAATTGAAAAAACACAGTTCAATTCAACTGTACATTTTGTTTAATGTTTAAACGTTCCCGAGAGCAACCTTTCGTCAGTAACTGATTTCAACTTAAATCAAAACAGTTTCGGAGAGGACAGGGTATAGATAATTGGTATGGTGGTGCGAGTTAGGCTAGACTGGATAGGAGTGGGAATGTAATTTTAGATAAATAACATAAGTTATATAAAAAATGCTGAAACAAATTTTCAGACAGGTACTCTCTTTTGCAAAATTATTTTTTTTTTGTAAAACACTTTCTAAATATAGCTTAATTTGTAAATTAATGACGTTTTAAATAGAGCGTTTTCACTGTTTATAATACTTTCTCAAACTATACATGAACATAATTTTTAATCGAGACCCCACTATCCGCAGTTCATATTTAGCATCTTTCACAATTGTGAATTCACAATTTGTAATGTATAATGGTATATACCATTTTCTAATATCTTCAACATACAATTATTGTTATTTTTAGTTTAGTATTCAAATAGTATTTAGACACAATTTGTAGTATGAAAGAGTGTTGGTATTTTTTTGATATTAAACATTAGAAATAAATAAACGGAAATTTAAGAAAAATATTGTCAAAGTGTTCACGATTTATTTGTCTCTTTTTTTAGTAAATCGTAATCATTCTCCTATTTTAACTATTAATTATCACGAGAAAATACATGCGCTTTCAACAGATCAAAAATATTGGTACCTAGTACGTTTTAAAAATTATACAATGTACATATTTTATGAAAATATGTCGATTTTATAATTTAACTGCCGAACACAACGGAAATAATATTATAAAAAATCAATGGGCGATGAAAAACTAATTTTATTATTAAAATTTTTAATATTTAAAGCATTAACTTTGTGGTCAGACATTTTAAGAAAATTTTAGTTATATTATTATATAAGTAAGTGGTTATATACTAACATAACTAACTATTTCTAATTCTTAAACGGCAAAGCGGCTCAAAGTGAATATGTTCACATTGAAAGGTTTAATATTTCTCGAACAGGTTATTCACACTAGAATTTTGTACACTCATTAGATTGAGTCCAATCTCCCACGTCCGCCGGCATAACAAATGCTTCCAAAAGTGTGAAATATCCCACGGCGGGCATTGTGTGGTTCGACTCTTTAATCCCGCCACGGCCGGCCTGGAATTACCACCAATAGGCGTCGATCCGAATGTCACCGGTCTAGATGAACGGTTCCATTGTCTGTCGCGCCTGTTCCCCTAGCCGCGCGGGACCCTCTACCTCCTCGGCGCCCTGCGGCCCTGGGCCCGGGTGCACGTAATGAGGTTTCAGCAAATATTTATTTTCACGGATAAATACTATACAAATAAGTTAAGTGAATTGACGGGTTACTAATTCAATTAAATACTTGATATTTAGAGTAAGCACTATCGTGTGCTATTTTTAGAGTCGGCAGAGTTTACCCTAACGAGAAATCAAAAACAATGAAATTATATTATTAACAGATATTAAAATAGTATAATATATAAAATGAATTCAAATTTATTCTCTCAATTTATCCACTTTGTCATTCCTTCACTTCCATTTCCTTAACTGAATAATACCCCGGACGGCTGTAAAGAGACCAAAGCCTGGCCCCACGAATAGGATACAGCCCTGGATCAACGGAAAATAAGATATATATTATATATTTATAAATAAGAAAATAAGTTTATTAAATAATTAACTGGTTAATTAGTGGTCGGTCAATTACTGCCTCGCAAGTATACACAGATCGCCAAGAGACATTATATAGGCCACGAAGCTACATGCCATTTGTATGCAAATTCATGCACCATACCATTCTGATTGGAACAAAAAAGAAGCGTGAAGCAAAGAGGCAAGCGTTGCAGAACACGTACAGAATTAACGGCCGATGTTGGCACGAACCGTCTGTAGAAATCAATAATGATACACACATTCACTGAGCTCTCTAATATCCCACTTCTCGTCGATATTCATTCGTCTACAGGCCATTTGGATTACGGGAGATCGCCAAATTGAATAACTGCGATCGCATCTTCACTGCCCGACTACACACAGTGCGGAGAATACGGGTCCGATCTGCATAAGCGATTGTTTAAATGATACGACTGAAAAATACAATCAGTCACTACTATTAATCGAATCGGTGCGAAAAAGAAATTACCGCGATGATGTGTTGTAGATTTTCTTTGAAGGATGCCAAAGTAATAACAATGTTTTTTGATTTGTTAGTGGTTTTTTTTTACTTAGAAAAGTAAAAAAATCGCATAAATAGTTTTCAATTAATATTAATTAAAAGAAAAATGTGTAGAAATATTTATCGAGTATGAGATCAGACAAATGAGACACGCAAGAATGAAGCGAAGAACAGCAAATAATGAATTTGTACGCGCTTTGCATATAATATCCACTAAAAGTAATAAGGGGTAATTAAACACCACTTTAATGTATTTATTCAACAATAATACCATGGACAATCGCATTTTAAACGTAGAACTCATTATATTCTGTAAAATGAACGTTTCCGAGGTGTAATATTATGACAAAATTTCAAAGTAATTAAAATAAATGTTAAATATATACATAGAAAACATTTCGTTTGAGTGCGGTTCTGGAATTCACTAATTATAAAAAGAAAGTGTTCCAATCCACTAGTGCTGCTCACGGAATTAAGTCAAAATTGAATATTATTATTTGAAGTAACGCAAACGATGGCGAGCGCTGTTGGTAAGTTAGCAATCTTTTGATTTATGGTTGACAGTTCTTTTTCGCTATAAGCAAATATTTAGATGAAAGTGATCTACAACGTACATATGCATGTACAATCCATTTGAACTAGAACGCATCAAGAGGTGGGAACATAATCTACATATAAAAATAATTTTCTTACGCCGGGTGGCGTAGAGCTGTAACAAAATTTCAATAATTAATTTAAAACAAAAGCAGACTTGAAAACTATAGCAATTATATTTTTTTAATGTTCCACAAACTAATTCCAGGAATTTTTTACATATATTTTTTATTGATGAAATACCGTTATTTGGGGTCAAATAAAATATAAATAATGTTAATGTTAACGTTACACTCGTTTCTATGATAATTATTTTTACCGTAACAATAATTGTTTAAACAGAGAATAGAGCACCATAATATTTTGCCTTGACAGACGACACGCGCCTCATCGACATCATTATATCTTCGCACGCATCGTTGTTGGTTGCTGAGTCATCTCGAAGGGCTATCCTCCAGTTTGGTGGGTGTGGTCATCCTGGGTCTGCCGCGGACGTCCTCTGTTTTGGGTGCCATCAACATTCGCACACTTTTCTTACCCTCCTCTCCTCGCACATTCATTCGGCGCAACAAAAGCGACTGTTTCAAAATCAGCTTTACGAACACTGCAAAATGTACGATTGTACAAAAACACTCATACAAAAGAACTGCAGACATAGTGATGGGCCGAGTTGTATCTTTTCTAACTCGAGTTGAAATGTTGGCTGACTCGAGTCGCAACTTGAGTTACTCGAGTAAATTAACTCGACTTGCCCATCGCTATGCAGAAATACATGTTTACGTCTATATTACAACAAACAGTGAAATAAACCATCATCTGAAAATTTACAATATTTCTGAGGGAATGGCGGCAAGATATATCCCAATATTATTAAATCTTTTTGATGTTTATAAAGTTGACTTTGTGGTTGGACATAATTATTAATTAATTAAATAACTTTGTATTGACCACTTGGAGTAACTCTACGTCTACCGGATTCGATGCCACTGTTTCTTCGTTAGGGCGGACGCATACTAACTATCCATTACTTTTTATAGCAAATAAATCAATTTTTGAACGGGGGCATGGCTACAGTTCGTCGCCGTGGTGGTGACAGGGCTAAGCCACATTTTTAGAAAAATTAGATTTTCATTCAATAACAAAAATAATTATTTGGAGAATCACCTGGCATCCTTTCACACTTTAGCGAAATTCAGTATTGTAATAATGTTAACATTTAGCTCTCTTCACTACCAAAATCTAATTTTTCTAAAAATGTGGGTTAGCTCTCTTCACCACCACGGCGACGAGTTATGGTGGGGGTAATTAACAATTATCAGTGGTATCGAAACCGGTAGACGTAGAGTTACTCCAAGTGGATAATACAAAGTTATTTAATTTATTAATAATTATTATATCTAATTACAACATCTTGTAGCAAACAGCGTCATATAATGTGTAACTTACTGTTTTAGTACACAATACAATATGTTATGGGAAGATAACTGCCTAATCAAATATGTAAAATCTTTGTGAAAATTCCATTAAGCTGTGGATACTCAAGATTCTGATTCCACAAATTCCAAAGCTTCATGTGGAATTTGATAATTAAAGCCCGTCCCGTACATTACGGTCGCTAATCATCAAAAACCTCTAAATATTCATGACTATTCAAATACTTAATTCTCTGTGAAACGGATATCAACATCATCATTTTCGAAAATATAAAATATATTACATATATTCAACTATTTTCTTCCACTTAGAATACATCTACAAACTTAATAAATCTAATCTGCAGTCAGTAGAAAGCACAAAAGTGTTTTGGGTTGGGAGTACTTAATAGAGCAGACACGCGTACGTCCAAAAATGTATGAATTTGATTTATAAATGCACATATAAACATAATTAATAATCTTATTGAAATACGATTTTTTACTTTCACTAACCTCAAATAACAAACCTATTTGAAGTTAATGTATTCCGCTACTTACTACAGACAATCTTTTAAAATTAGTGACTTAATTGCTGAATCACCACGTGTGCATGTCTTTTAGTCGTTTTTTACTTAAATTTTTTATTTAATTTATTAATTTCATAATATTTACATAGCACACAATAATTTGTAAAGAGCAGCTTTCTAGCAGAAAGCAATCGCTTATCGCCGTTTGCTTGCTGCACGGCCGGCCAATTCGCGGCCAATATTGGTCAGTGCGCGGCCAAGACAGTCGTACATTTAAAAAATATTTATATTATTTAATATTATAAAAAATACTATTTATTCCCTTATTTTTATAAGACTGTTCTAAGACCTTTAATCACAATAGTATTATTTTTGTGACAGCTACCTCTAACAGGAGGTAAATCTCGTGTTTAGAGAGATACCTTCGCCATGTCGGCCGAGCAAAAGTACCTATTCATAAGCGCTATACGCAAACTCCTTCAAAGTACATAGTCCCCTTGGTAACGCGCACATATCTCCCAAAGGTCCCATCATTGTTGTAAACACTTCTTGAATATGTCTTTTGGAATACTGTTCATCTGTGTGGGTTGTCGCGTTCCGTATATTGTCTTCTATTGATTCAAATCGGGTTCCTTTCAGCGGCATTTTTTGATAGAAAAGTCAAAAATTACACGGAGTCGGGAAGGTAGGGAGTGCTGTGTTTAGTGAAGGGAGGGAATGCTGTGTTTAGTCAAGAAAGCCTGAATCAGATGCGAAGAATGTGAATTCCAAATGCAATTGATTCTTCTCCATTATTAATTTTTTTAGCACTGTCTTTAAGCTTAAATCCTTGGTCAAAATTGAATGTACCGATCCAATTCTTACCCCCGCCTCGTTCGCAAGTTCTCGGACTGTGATAGGAAGATCTTGCATGACCAAAGATCGCACTCGGCCAATCGCATTATTTCGGCTTGTTGAAGGCCTGCCGGGACGTGGTTCGTTCTTCACCGATGTGCGGCCACCTTTGAAGCTAGCCGTTGGACATTGCAAATGGTTTTTTTTGGGTATCACCAAGCTCTCAGCAAAATTAATACAATATTTCTGCTCATTTCACAACAATTGACAATCGGTTAACTACATTTCTTCACTCGGAGGCTAACTGCCCGTAACTGACGCTCTCTGCGGGTGGGAAAAAATTCTCGCATGCGCGCAAATATCGCTTACATATCCCCGCCAAAGGGCATCTCCCGTGCTTCATTTGCGTTTGGGCGGAAAAAAAGTTCGATATTATTAGAACGCCGCAGTATAATGGCATTACAAATGGATTTAGGTCATGGTTGTACGACGTCGTACGACAAGACGCTATGTGCATACTTAAATATATTTTGATGCGTTTATTTTATTTTATCTTATCGTAAGCGTGTCACGTGTACATGGTTTACAAATTAATTAAATGCAACGTTCACCACAAATTTATCACCACAAAATATTAAAAAACATATAAAATCGTTGTAGGATATTTTAATATACCTCACAAAATATTTGTCCGAATAAACAAATAGGTTGTACAGGGAACGGACACAGCAATATGTATTGACAAAGGATAAATGCACCGAGTTGTTGAGACAAGGATCTTCACAGCGATGTCGATATAAAATTAACGTATATCGATTGATGGACACTGACTCAGTCAAGAGGGGAACGCGCCGGGGATGTTGGGGACAAAACGGTGCGAGGGTGAGGGATAGCAAATGAAGAGAACCAAATGTACTAGTTCAACTTTCAGCCCACCCCGAGCACCCAAACCCCAGCTCGCCGTAAATCTGGGTACAATTTCATTCAGAAAAATGCAACAAAAAACGGAAAAATTAACTATGTACACCCAGCGATACCCAGCCGCGAGTCTGTTAAAAATACAGTTATGCGATATAATGATTTAGATATAAACACCTTTTATATTTATAAAACATATATTTTATTTGAAAACCTACTTAAGGGGAAATAACTACCTAGACATTTTGAAAAATAATTTTTAAAATTTTTGTATTTTCTTAAAGCTTGAGGTCTTAAAAATGTCTGGTGAAAATTTCAATCAAAAATTAAAAAAATAACAAAGTTATAGCTGATAATAGTGGCATCATATCAGTGATAACAGGCGGGTAACATAAGCGATATTTCCCCCCTATTCTCGTGCCCTTTCCCCTCCCCCTGACATATTTTCGATGCAAATCTGTACCGTTTGACCGATCGGACTCAAAATTTGGAAACTTATTCTTGAGGACTTGTCGGGTATCATAGGCAACGTTTTCTACCTATTCTCATACCCCTTCCCCTCCCTCTGACATATTTTCTATGCAAATCTGTACCGTTTGACCGATCGGACTCAAAATTTGGAAACTTATTCTTGAGGACTTGGCGGGTATCGTAGGCAACGTTTCCTACCTATTCTCATACCCCTTCCCCTCCCTCTGACATATTTTCTATGCAAATCTGTACCGTTCGAATCGAACCTTTGTATACCCTCACAAATTTATTTTAAACTTAATTGTTAACCGGTGCAACGCCGGGTATGAACAGCTAGTGTTGAATATTTTTTAATAAAAAAAAAAATTACATATTCTTAAATGTATGTACTTAAATGTGGAAATAATACCAATACCATAATTCATATAGGTTTTCTTTAAAAAAATCACCAAATCGCCTTTTTTCGCGCTTCGTAGGTAGGTATTCCCCCTTAATGGTCTTAGGCCATCAGAGTTTATTCGAATAATTTAGAGTGCACAAGAAGAAGATGAATAGATAGACTACGAATAACGAATAGGAAAAAAGTCAAATCTCAAAATGAAAGTTATGCATGTATTTAAAAAAATCACATTGCAAGTATGAGTTTTCTCTTTACTATTACAGCATTGCGAAGTATTGTTTCATTTAAACGAAGCGGAAGCGGAAACGAAAAAAAACAAAATACTATTTTCATTTAAAAAAGTGGTCACGACTGGCACTCGAACTAAGTATTAAGTTATTATAAAGATGATCGTCAGACGCAGTAGGTAATTATCTTAAACCTAAAAAAACTAACCCATAAAAACCAAGTTTTTATTATACTCCCTTTCTCATTGAATCAGGTTTCGGGCTACTGTATGCGTCGGGGTCATTACTCATTTGTATTGATTTCAATTTGAAAAAATTCAAAATCATACTATAATTATTAAATTTTTTAACGAAAATTTGTTAGATCACTTTTATCGTCACCCCGAGTCTGCCTGCAAAGTTTCAGCTCGATTGGATCACGGAAAAAGGGTTAAAAATCGATCAAAAGTTTTTTCGGCAGACAACAAACCGAAGACGCAACGAGTTAAAAGAAAGGGAGTAAATAATATGGACGTATAATAATAATAATAAAAATAATAACAACGAACCAGCGAAACATTGAATTATAACGCTGAAACAGAAAATGATTTATTATTATTAAGGGGTTAGAACGCCTTAATAATAATAAATAATAAAATAAAATAAAAATAAATAGAAAGTATTAAAAAATCCATTTCCCTTTTCTTTTCTCTTAGCACAAATATTAAAAATGGCAATAGCCAAAAGTGCAAACAGGCGAAAATTTGAAAAAGCGAAGTATTGAAGGAAGGATTGAAGATGAAATATATAAGAAATGTTTTTACTTTAAAGAAAAATTGCAAAATAGTTAGATAAACATTAGTGTGTTCAATCTACTCTTCATATATAATGAAATAGAAGACATTTAAATGAATAACTCAAACCTATAATATTACGGTTGAAAGTGCACAAATATATCGAGGGCAAAATTTCATTCACAGACTAACGCCCTTAGCTTGCTAACTCAGAGGTCCTGATTAAATTATTCCGATTATATATTATAATAAAAGAGGCTAGATATTTCATTTTATTTAAAATATGTAATATACGTGTATTTGTGCATTGTGAGTATTAGACACTGAACTGTAATTTCGCAACAAATTGTTGAATACAAAAGTAGATACAAATATTAATTGTTATATCGGCTAAGTGAAATAATTTGCATGTTGATGAGATTCGAGCTCGAGCCGGTGGGAGCAAACGTGAAATCAGTGAAATAACAAAAGTAAAAGATCAACATTGTCTTAAGAACTTTAAGCCTCCATATGCTGAATAATTATTTTTTGAAACTACCACATTATACGATTTTTTCCTTGGATGGTCTAAGACAAAAAATCATATTTTCGTAAAATATAATGTGAATATAAATTCTGGAAAGCTGATTCTGAAAAAAAAAATCTTGACAGCTGAAAAGAAAATTGTTTTAGAATTCATGCTATCCCAACCAATATTTCAAACTAAATGTACTTCTGTCTGTCCGTTCTCTACAATAAAAAATATGTGAAAAAATAAAAAATACTTGTAGTGCACGTTCGCGCATTCTATCCTCCATTCGCATGGTTAATGGTACGAATGAATTAGTTGGCAAAGTGCTCACGTCAGGAGAGAGAATATTGGATTGTTTCTTGTTCATCCGCCCAACCGGCTAACTACGACGCGCCCCCACTGTTACGTCACTTGACTTCACCCCTGATAATACAATATTTGTCTTCATAAAATAAGATTCATCTGACAATAAGCGAGGGGAAAATTTTCCTCGTCGTCGGATCCTCGCACCTCGACTGATCAACAGATCCAATTTGAGAAGCAAACATTCACATACGATGAAACACGGGACCTAGATTTCTCATCTCAAAGTTTTGTCAGTTAAAGTTTTGTTGGTGGGTATCAGTTGTGCCATTTCATTTTAAAAACATTGCTAAATGAATCATAGCTTGCTTCGCGCTCAACTCTTTGTTATACTTTACCGGATTTCAAACAATTCTCCTATAGACGTCTCATCCATGTGCACGCGATATTATAGTTCGTGTGATATTATAGTTTATGAGATTTTCGACTCGGGACAATCTAGGAGGTACTGATGGTGCTCCCGAGATATTCTTCTAGAGACAACTTTTGTAGTCTCCGTTATCATGTCTCGAAAATTCGGCCACGATTCATGCTTGCTGTACGTTAATTAAATGTCACATAGAGACATTGAGTCTCCCTATACAATTAATTCGAATTCAATGCATGTCATTTAATGCCATCCGCTCAGAATAAATATTTTTAGCAATATACGCGTACGCGGGATTGAGTTTTCGTATTTTTCTAACATTCTGGGACCGACCGCCACGCTTGTCTCCAGATTAAAATCTAAATACGAGTACAAGGTATTGAGATTTATCGTATAAGGTCTCATTTCTTGGACATGGGCCGTTTGAGTATTTACGTGGAAGCCAACACGGCGGCAGAAAAACAAAGACCGATATGAGAGCTTTCACTAGCAAAAAAATCCCGAGTATGTGTAGGGTCGCCACTCACTGGCAATGAGAGACCGGCTATGCAGAAGAAGACTATGTCACTGTGTCACTCATGTGGCAGTTGCGCATCTATACCTATAAAACACATTGTCTATCTGTCTGCTCTCTATACAAATCTACACCGGTTGCCCGATTCGATTCAAATTTTACATACTTATTCCACAAAACGTCAGTAGGGTATGCTAAAAATCAAGGTTATCACCCATACACAAATATATATATTATTAAAAAAAGGGATAAACTAGAAAATTCGCAAGATTTCATCTTAAAAGCGAAGGATGCTGTAAATTCCATTGCACAAATACTCACTGACTTTGGCAACAAATTTACAAAAGAACAAATAGCAAAAGTTATGCCAAAAACAACTGAACTGCTTGGAGCCATTGGTCACATGGCGGTTAAGATGGCTGCCATGGAAGGTGAACTCTCCGTTTACAAATCTATGGTCCATAATCAATCTACACCTAGTAATACAAATCTCGATATATGTGATACAATTGATGAAATTGAAGAAAGAAAAACCAGATCAAAAATCATAATTATGGTAAATGTTGAAGAAAGTCAAGCCGAAACTCAAATCCATAAAATGAATGAGGACGCTGCCAAGGTATTCAGCGTTCTGAGCAAAATCAACAATACTGTTACCAAAGATGAAATTAAAATATTTCGGATTGGTGCGCCAAAACCAAACAAATCTAGACCACTCAAAGTTATATTAAACAATTCAGAACAGGCTATATCTATCTTAAAAAATAAGAGACAAATTTCAGATAGCAGTATAAAGATATTTAATGACTTAACAATATTACAACGAAAGCAAATTTCTGCACTTCGTCAAGAAATCGCAACCAGATCTCAACACGGTGAATCAAACCTTTCTATTAAATATATTGATGGCAAACCTAAAATATTTAAACTTCACCCAAAAAACTAAAGTCAATTAAATTCTATTACCAGAATGTACGCGGAATGAAAACCAAACTTAAAGAACTAAAAACTACCTTTCCTCTTCTTTTTTTCGATGTTTTCCTCCTGACAGAAACCTGGCTTGACCAACAAATAAAAACAGAAGAACTTGGATTTTTAAATCACAATATCTATAGATGCGATAAACTGTAGCAAATAAAATCATGTCATCTAAGATTCCTACAAAACACAATAATATAGAACAAGTCTTCGTCCTGATTAAAACTTCACACTGCAAAATTATCATCGGCTGTGTTTACATTCCTCCTTCATCCGATGCACAAG
>JADDOH010008896.1:0-86788 GCA_016648135.1 Agrypnia vestita | reverse complement strand
AAAGTTCCGCGCTGGCGAATTTCAAAATTGTAACTCTATCCACCAGGAAACTTTCAGTATGCATATATGGTATACAGTGTGTAGAGCCACGTCTCAAAGATCTAGACATTACGGATTAATTCTTGTTTAAGTGTCCTTTCCTCCATTAAATATAAGAGAATGACGAAATAGAACCATACGCAAGCAGTCACGGTTATATAATAAGGGTAACATTCTGAAAAACGCACTTCTTGCCATTGTATTTATTAAAATCGTCGCTATATATATATAATAAAGCCAATGTGCCGTTTAGTACATTTTGAGATGAACGAATCAATTTGTCAATTTTTCATATAAATAATGGAGATATACTAAAAAAAACATTGCCGTTCATCTGGAAAGTCTGCCTAGTAATTATTTAAAATATTTTTTATAAATCTAGTCCGTACAATTATTTTATAAAACAGTTTCATTCGTTTATCTCAGAATGTACTAAAACGGCACATAGGCTTAATTATATATACAGCGACGAAATACTAATCAAAAAAGTATTTTCCATCCTTTTTTCTTCGTAATAAATATAATAAAAATATCATCTCCATCAAAAACCATTTGATATTTGTGGTCTTGCTTCTTTTAATTTTTTATACGAGATAGATAGTAAAGGTCAAATTGATTCCACATTTCAACGGAAAGCTTGTAGACAGGTAAAGAAGATTCGTTCGTTCGTTTTATCTTGTTTAGTTTCGTTATCGTGTTGGACCCACAGAATTAGCGGTATGCGTCCCTCAGTCTTTCTCAACATGTCACCGTGTAAATGTTCCTCGATAAATATTCTCGGTACCTCACACGCCAGAGGCGCGACGCCTGCCCGGGCGTCTAACAATTAAAGAATTTTTCATAGTCGCCGTAAACTCAAGTCTTAACAAGTGGCGAAACTTTTCGTACAGTACGGCCACTCTATGATGGCACTTTTGACGTTTAGACTTACATGAAGTTTCGTAATTAATGACAGCTAAACATTGGAGGACAAATGCTATACTTTATTGCGCGAACGCCAGAGTAGTGATGTCCATCAACATTAAATATGGAATGAACGAAATGATTCAAAATGTTATAGGATATTGATTGCCTGTATAATATGCGTAGAATACGCAGAATAAGTATCCAAAATAACACAACAAATCTGACAGATCGATTGTGCCCTCTAAATATGATCTTTTTCTATGGCTTTATTAGAGGGCAAAGAAAACGGCTACAAAACAATAAAAGACGGATCAGACCGGGTGATGTTTTTTTGTCTCTTTTTCTCTCATGTGTCGCCATATTGTTTAAACAGAGTATTTTACCACGTATAAAGGTTTGGTAAAATGCTTTATTATCCCTCTATATATTGTAGGTATTCTAAGGTTTTGACAGTTTTGTTTTAACGTTGTTACGGAAAGAATGAATGTGTGCACGCTGTGATTACGATATTGTTTTTTACCTGGCTTTAGATTTCGGACATTGATACTTTTATATTTTGACCCCTGCTCGTTAATTTGGACTTTGTGAAATGTGTTTTATTATTCTTCTATAACCTTTTTTATGTACAAAGACTTTCTCAACTCACACCGTGCGACAAATTTTTTTTTTGACTGAATTTTTTCGTTAATGATTTTAAGTGTGTCACAACACTATTACGATCTGTCAAAAATGCCATCTTACGATGGCTCGAGTATAGGTTTGCAAAATCGTCCAGTATAAGATCCGAACGCCCATACACAAAGACAATGCAAGACTCACTTGCGGGATGGACTGTAGATACGTTGAAAATGCCGTCTTCACCAAGTGTCTTCACTTTCGCGAATTAGTAATAATAATAAGAGAACAAGAGCGGTGTGAGGACGTTTGTGAGTGAGCTCTATATCGAAGTTTTAATCAAATCGTTCCATCATGTTAGCAGGGTTGCCAACTATACTGTTAAAAACAGTATCATACGGTTAAAGAGTTAAGGTTGTTATTACGGTCGTTAGACATATTTAACTGTAATTTCGGATATTTTATACGCACCGTATGTATTACCGAGAAGCGAATCTCGACGTTTCGTTGGATACTTATCCAACGTCATCGGGAGGACGACCTTTACCCGCGGAGGTGGAGGTCGGACTGATTAAAGGTGCTGCTTTCTAGGGCGTAAATTGTATGCACTTTGTTGTGGAGTGTTCTTTTCTTCTACAGTAGAGGTCGCCAGTATGCAATATGTACTAGTTACGTCGGCGGATTTTACTGCGACTTCTCTCAAGGGTTGAATCAGTGTCGTAAGAAAATATCCGAAATTTGCAACAAAATGTTTTCAGCATCAAAATGCATAACACTTTTATTTAGTCAGAGGGCGTTCAGCGCAGCGCAGCCACAAGCAAATCACAATAATGGAGTTTCAGAACGCATCAGAAGACAAAGATTTTCTTGAAATGAGTACGGGCCAAAAGTGGAGATATTTATTAGTAAACACCTCAGAAAAATTTAAAAATATTACTGAAATTGTCTCATATCTACTTTCTGTTCCCGCCACCTCAGCATTTACTGAAAGAATTTTTCAGTAATGAATGCAAAGTGGCGGGAGCAATTATAACTAAAATTAAAATAAATGAGCTCCTCATTTATTTTAATTTTAGTTATAATTGTGGTGAGGCGTATGAAGTTTTTAAAAAAGAGTATAAATTAATAAGTTGTGCGATAAGCTCCAAAAAATATGTAATTAAAACATTCAATAAATAAAATACTGTTCATTTTTCTAAAATACTGTTTGATATTCTTCTCAGACCTAAATATACTTTATTTCTTGTAAAAAAATGTTGACAACCCTATATGTTAGTGCTCTTCTACAATATCTGCTTCCTCCCATCACCTTTGGATCACCTATTCTACATAGTACATGGTCGTGCCAGTCTCCACATGTATTTGTTATGATATGTATGTCGAGCGCCTGTGCATGAGCGAGGGTATCTCAGACTCACCACCTGATGGCAATAAGGCATTTGTACACATGCATAATAAGCATGCTCATTACTAGCATGCTCAAAAATCAACCGCCGGTTGATTTATGAGCATGCTAATGTCATTCACCACGAGAAGGGGTATCTTTTGAGCATGTGTGAACAGGCTTGCTTATGAGCATGCTAATATCATTCGCGGCTAGTATCGATTATCATTGCGATCTTCTCAGTCCGCGACGGATGAAACAAATTTGAGATATAATATACAAATAGAGATGACAAAGCATTACTTTTCGTGACTTATTATAGGAATCACGAATGTCTGTGGAATACTCGGTCACCGCTATGTAAAAATAATATAGCAAGTAATAATGTTTATGAAACTTTTTTAAAAGAAATGAATGATTTAAATCTTACAATAAAAATTATAAAAACTAAAATCAAAAATGCGTGGATTGAAATTCGGGAACTATTTAGATTTATTGGTTCACTTGAATTTTCTGTTTCAGTTTGAAAAGATTCTATTTTGAACAAGAGCATCTCTATTCTACGACGAGAGCATGCCACTAATAAGCGTATGTGTTTGATTGTTAGCATTGAGCATACTCATTTATGAGCATGCTAATAATAAGCAAGTGTATACAGTTGGTAGGTCACATTAGTTTTGAGCATGCTAAAGAGCATGCTCAAAATAAACAAGTGTATCTTTACCTTTAGAGTCAAATAACACGCGCTGAGTTAACTTTCCTCTCTCCTCGGTCGTCTGAAGACTTAGAATGGACCAATCTAGATTGACGGTTCATCGTATTTCGCTATTAGCTATTTTAATGAACAGTGGGTGGTTAATTTGTAGCTGGCCACAAACGGTGAGGTGAGGCGGCCGTATCTCAGCGCCGCATCTGCGCTCTCCTTGTAATTATCCCGGCCAGCTGACACTTCTATGGAACCATTTATTATTCATGTTCTGGCTAATCTGTAATCAACCGTGTTTGTAGGGGAGATTATTATAATGTTGTTCAGTTGTGTTATTGCTGTAATTGTTTCGCTTTGTAATTTATTGACAGGTTACAATTTCGTGGGAACCGTAAATGTACCTGCGAGTCGCATTTCATTATCTCTCGCAAGTTATATCTCTCTCACAGTATACTCGTATCTCACGCAAACTATTTAATATATTTATTGACTTTTAAGATAGTACATTAAATGGCATGTCCATTTACGATTAATTTAGGTCACATAGAACTAGACAACTGTTTAACTTTAAAATTTCAACAACGTATTTATTTATTTTTATTTATTTATTTTAATAATTTAGTTCCACACATAATGTTGTGTGGACTAATATATGATTTCACTTGGACATGTTGCATTCCATCTAATCATTTAAAAGTTTTTATAATATAATTTTTGCACTTCAGTTTAAACCTCCTTATATTCTCCATGTTTTGAATTTCCTTTGGCAGGCTATCGAAGATTTTCATACCTTTATACATCATACAATTTTGTGAGGTGTTTTCTTTTTCTTTGGTACGTATGGTACAAAAGTCACTTTACCTTTTAAAATTGTTGTTGATATGTACCATCTTTACGCTCGGTTTATGGAGTTAATTTCGTGTGTGTGTAAATGACGACGGAAATGAGTAACAGGAAGTAATAATGAAAAAAATTTACGATGTCGAATTCATTAATTTTATTCGGCAGACTCGGCTTTGACATGAGGCGTCGGAATAAAATGTCAAATTCGATAAGGTTCGGTTAAGAAAATATATGGGGCGAGTGTTGAAGGCAACAGGAATAGCGGAAGTCCGCGGAAGACCTGGCATGATCAGCTACGTAAGTATTGAAAGATGGCTTTGTTAAAAGCCTCAGCAACCGTAGAACATGTATGAATGTGGCCGCAGCAAAAATGGTGTGGTAAAATAGAATAACATGGCGTTTATCCTCTCTGTCTACCTCTGTGGAGAACGTCGTATATTTAATTAGTTAGTTATGTTGAATTTAGATTTCTAATATTTTATCTCAGGATAACTTTGGTTTAGAAAAAAACTCTTATAAAATAATGTACAACATACCTATATTTTATTGATTTTGACAAAAAATTGGTTGTATAAGAATTTTATACCAAATAAAACGATTTAATAATACCTACCAGTTAAGGGATATTTTCCCTTCATAAAATCGGGTGTTCATTTATCATATACTTTTTAAATATAATGCTGTTTTATGCGATATATATTCACATGTAGATACGTTTAGTGGTACCAACCTATCTTTTTGGTTCGAAACCAGTTTTATGGGATTTTTCACACGATTTTAACGTTTTCTCTGCGAGAGAAAAGATGTATGATGAATTCTACGGGGAATTGTTTACAATATGTGTATTACATTTAATATGAAACTACCCAATATTATATACTCAATTCAGGCTTTTCCTGGAGGAAGGCAAGACACAATGGGGCCGATGGTGACAATTAACCCCACTACCCTCTTTAATGATATATTTTTCAAATGCATAATTCGCGGTGTAAAATGGCAACACTAAGTTGTTGTACCAGTTGTCGCAATGGACATTTTCAAGTACTGAATTATGATGTATTTTGATGATACACTATTTGTGTACGCGTTGAGTATTCAAACAGAAAATAAATATCAATATTGGCGATATTTATTTTTAAAATCCTTACAGGAAACATATCGGATGAATTTATTTAAAACATGGATGCAAATCAACACGACCATGAGGATGATACGAGAGAAAGAGAAACAATATGATTATCTTCAGAAATAAGGCCAGAACCCAGACGAAATAAGAGAAAAAAATGTCTAGATTAGTAATTAGAAAATACGTGTTGCACAAATTCAAAATAGATTAATGATTTGTTTTATTATGGACACATGAAGACAAATAATAATAATCCTCTGTGAAACGATGTCTGTCACTAACACTTCCAAATTTCCCAAATAATGATGAGGGATAAAAAACAAAAGTAATGCATAATTCCATATGTTACAATATCTGTTACTAACTCTACCAAGATGCTACATAGATGGCGCCCTTCGCGGCCGAAATATATAATAAAAGTATCTACGCCATTTTGATGGGTTATAACTATATAAATATTTATAATGTCGCAGAAGAAGCTACAATAAAAAAAAATAACAATGAGAAATATTTGCAATCTCTCATTTGACACATAAATGGAATGAAATAATGCAAAAGAACAGAGGATATGAATACATTAATATTTGTATCAAAGTACCGATTTTTTCTCGGGATCTCGGGTGGAGATGTGGGGGAGAGGGAGGGGGGAGGAGTTAGGCGCGAGGAGGATAATTATCCCGACGGGCGAGGTATATAATTTAGATGTACAGTCTCCGGACAGAACAATGTGACCACATTCATCTGATAGCGTTGCATGTGTACTCATTTATTTGTTCTTGTCATGACTCATGACGCATTACTCATCAGACAGGGGCAGCCAACAATTTGCGGAATATCAACATTTTTTTTTATTCTAACGTTAATTAACTTGCATGAGATTTTTTTTACACTTTTAGTTAGTAAAACATCTAAACTGCATAATATTTTTCAAAATGTTATTATAAATCTTTCTCAATTGCGTATCTATGATTATAATTTTAGTTTTAGGACAGCTGTAAATTTCAAAAGGAAAAAACTATGATAACTTACAATATCTATTACTTTAGTAAAAATAAATGTATAGGAAGTATCCTGATAGATTAAGTTGTTTCTAGAGAGGATACCGGCATAAGAGATGTAAATGATTTATTAATTATAATATTTTATGCTACCCGGTGACTGGTAGGTGTATAAAATTATTTAAAACTTTGTTAATCAACCCTCAAGGTCCGTTGTTTGATCAGGGGTTAGAGTAATATGCTTTTTTCATAACTATTACCCTAACTACTAATCAAATAACCCAAATAATATTAATATATTTTTATTTAGTTAATGATACATAATTTTTTATCATTACCTAGTATTATAAACGCTCGGTGGGTACTCTCTTAATTTCGCTAGCCACACTGAATCACCGCTTCGCTTTTTGTGTGGAATCGCTGAAATTCTAAAGCAAAACTGTTGCCTGCAGCAATAGGGAATGACATTTCACGATCTTTCAGGTGCAATCGAGTGATATCTAAACCTTTCCAGTAATTTCTAATTTGCTGTAAGATATCCAGAGTGCCGTAAAACACTGGATTTAATGCAATACTTTCCGTTTCTACAGTCTCGTGACTTCTACATTATTATCATTTTATTTTAATAGAGATGAGAACACGGAATATGTGTCGCATCAACATTCTTACTATTTTCAAACCAAGCTAAACGCTGGTGCTATGAAAATAGGACTATCGTACTGGTATCCTGGAATGGGGGTCGTATCACCGACCGCCAGATCACTAGGCAAGCGTCATGACCATTACACCAGCAAACTACTTTTTAACTTTAGTTGTAGCAGTTTCTGGCATTATAATCTTAAAAACCGTCGCTTTTGAATGCGAAGGAACTATTTTTATTTCGGACCAGGAACGTTATGTAAATTAATGATATTTTTATACGGTCTAATGGTCGGCTGGGAGCCGGGAGACGGGAGGGGAGAGAGGAGGCTGGGGCATCTTCCCGGAGCAGCAGTACCAGCTGTACGATGGCGGGCATCACACTTAAGCACTATTAAGATCACGTGTGATGATACCTGATTCTCACAGGGTGGTTCAAATTATAACAGAAGATAGAAAATATAAAAGAAGATAGATAAAAATACACTGGTTTAGAACTAAGATAACAATGTCTTCTTCAATTACAGCAAAATAACTTTATGGTCATATTATTTATATTTATAAAAATAAAACACTATATACACCACTATTTATTGAATTATCAACATATTTCCTCATCAGGATACAATGTATATTTTATAATTCAAATTGGATATACAGGGTGTCCCGTATCTCGATGTCAAGCCAAAATCGGGTGATAGGCCAAGTATAATAGTTACCAGAAAAATATTTAAAAAAATCTAAGTCATGTGTTTTAAAAATTATAAGCATTTAAAAAAATCTACACCCTGAGATGGTCTTTTCACTCCTGTTGCTACAAATTTTTATTTTTTTCATTTTTTTTATTATTATGTAATCCTGAATAATGTTTCTGTAAATTGCTCCAGCTTGGAAGAAAATGTCACTTTTTGACCAAACCAAGTATTCAAAATCAATATCAATATCTTTACATATTTTTCTGATAACTGTTATGACTTGGCCTATCACCGGATTTCGGCTTGACGTCGAGATACGGAACACCTATATAGACATTAATAAATGAAAATAAAGATAATTCTTTCAAAACCAAATTAATTAATCAATTATTTTGGTTGTAAATTTCACAGAACTTTGTTCTGAAAAAATTGCAACTTCACAATAAGAATGTGTTCTTGAATATAATAATTCTTTCAATAAATTTAACTCATTTCAAACTATTTTTAAGATTCCTAATAATTTTGTTTTTTTTTCTCTCAACACGTGTATATCGTACGTATAATATATATTGTGCTGACTGTAACATTGATGCTGACATTCTTGCAGATAACCCATTATCATTTAAAAATCCAATCCTACACAACACCCATTTTATTGACAATAACTGGAACAATAGATAGAACACATGAAATCAGTTATTTATTTACATGAAAATGTTCTCAGGTTTTCACGGCCGTACAGAATCTTCTGCGTGTAGTTTTCTGAGATATTCTGCCGTATATCTATGCATGTTAGAAAAACACGCATATGAAGAGTATTTTGTGAAGGTGTTGGTGTGTAAATAATACTGTGGGTGTGGTGTGTAGCGATATTTAGATGCTAGTGTCGTGATTATCCTAACGAAAAGACGGGTTACGTTTCGAAACCGGTAGACAAAAAAGTAATTTTTAGTGGTTATATAATAAATACTAACACAAATAAAATTTCGTTAAAATAAAACAGTTCGAGGTTAGGTTGATTTTTTATTTTAATAATAATGTTTCACTATACAGTAATTGCAATGTCAATTAATAATATTCAGTCATTTTTTATTCATTTTGAAGGGATCTCACAATAAAGCTGATGAGTGGATTGAAACTGAAACTGAATATTTCTACTGATTATTTAATAAAGTGTTGGAGATTGAACCTCGCCGCTATAAAGTCGGCGTGTTTTGACCAAACTGCCGGTCCCTTTGTGACCCGCCTATCGCCGTCATCAAGCGACCCCACGGCGCGGGCGGCTCTTCCAGGGCGACTAGGCGACCGGGAATAACCGGACACTTCCTGTCTTCCTGGCACCGCGTGTCCGAGTTGCGAGAGGTACCGCGTCTTACTGAGCAATTTTGTGCTCACAGTGTGTTTCTATCATCACAGTATAGTAAAGTATACAGTATGTTGTCTCGGCAGTGTCCTTGAAATAAATACCTACGGCAGCTTGGTAGTTAAACACGCACCAGAGCTGCCCATTGACTGACTCTTTAGGGTTTGGGGTGCCATAAATTAAATGTATACGCGGGAGCGTCTCACACTGCTTGCGTCCGTACGTTACTGCAGCCCTGCGGCGACCGCGCAAACCGAAGTATACCGAGATTTCGAGGGGCGTCGTTTCGGCTGTTTGTAAGACGTAATACTGTATATTTACTATACTGTGACATGTACTTATTTATTTTAATATACGGCACAGAAGTATATAATAATATATACAAGAAATCCAAAGAGCCGAACAGCAAAAAATTACAGAATTTGCAAAATATAATAGTATAGATAGTTGTTTAAAGTTATAAAAGTAATTTAGAAAAAGGAGATGTAAAGTGTATAGGTACAGGTTTAAACAAATAGGTATAATAATTTGATTATGATTGCATTATGAATTCAGGACGGCAGGGTGTAGAGCTTTTAGTAGCGAATCTTTATATTGTGCTAAACTGGAAATAAAATATCAGAGATATGTGCGTAGGGTTACCTAGCCTATGCAGTCTGGGTACAAGAGAAGAAAAATGCGAGTTGGTTCTAGTGTTGTCAGAATAAAATAGTGTAGGTATTCGAGTAGCTCTTTCAGGCGCATGAAACATAAACAAACACAAAATATCAGGGGTGTCAAAATGCGAGTTAATAATTTTGTAGAGTAAAATCAATCAGATACGACTCTTCTGCTGGATAATGGAAATAATCTAGTAAGAATTTGTAATCTTGTGTAGTTGATATATTCAATTGGGATGTTAATGATATTAATGAAATCTGTACAAATTTGCTTTACTACAAACACACAAAATGTGTTGCTTCAGCAATAATGTGTTGCTAAGAAACTGTTTTAGTAACAGATCAAGATCGGCTAGGAATAATACAACATCCAGATTATGGACTATTTGTACAGTCCAGTACCACGCGAAACATCGAGGGGTTAAAATTTTTAATGCCTTGATTTTGGTTTAAATCTTAAATAATTCACTCCCAATCAAGACATAGTATAAGACTATCGTATACTCGTAGAGATGAAGCCATTTTTTAACTTGCGTTCATTAAGAAGCTGTAGTTGTTAGTGATTAAATGTTTCATTAATATATATTATAGATATCTCACAGAGTCGAGGTTATTTATATGGAAAAGTATGTATGGAAGTCTTTATTGCCTGACCTGCCTTAACGCTGGCTTATGTGATCACTTTACACTATGTAACTTTTTTCACTTAAGATTCCACTTAAGACCAACCACACATCTATAAAATTTGGCAAGTTGTACATCTGTTATGTATGTATCTCATTTATATAATTTGATACAACTACGCCATTCCCATCTAATTTATCTTAATTAATGATTATCCCTCTGTGAACAAAATTCAGTAATTGTGTTCCTAGAACATAGCAAAAAATATTTAAATGTTTTCTATTTTTATTTTTTCCTAATTTTTATTTTTACTAATGATTATCCATCTGTAGACAAAATTCAGTAATTGTGTTAATACCAAAAAATTTTAAAATGTTTACATAAAATTTGTTATAATCTTCACAGAGACATCTTGTGGAAAATTGCAGCATCATAAGAAAATGTGGTTTCATTAAATATAATTAGTAACATTAGTGTATTAATAATAACAATAATTGGATAATTTGTATAGCGCCGTTTTCGCGAATACTCACCTCAAGGGCGCTTATTATTATTATTCTATTAATAAAATGGACTGGAAGTTTTGACATTACTTAACTGACCTTCTCAAAGGTTTTTGAGAGACTTTGTAATTTGACAAAAATGGCCATTGGGAAAAATAAGACTTCTCATTTAGAAAGAGCCGATCCTAATAGTACCCACTTGTATCATCAAAGGGGCACTACCCTATTCCACATTAAAATTAAACTAATTATTCAAATTAAAAATATAATTCTAATATAAGAATGTTAATATTTCCGTTTCTTGTACTGAACCGTGGTTACCCCACACGTGTCAGCGGGGCGTGTAGGGTTGCCGGGTTCGTGTGCGTATGGTGTAATTTGCGCCCAAACAATCCGAGACAATGGAATGAATGGGATAAAGAACGTGCCCAATTATTATTGCAGCCACACCTACAGTAAGCGTAGCCATTTCTATTAGGTACATATTTTTGGATTGGATTACAACCTTTTTTTTCGTAATTTTAATGTATAATCAAAGGCAATTTTATTATTAATTAATAAGTTATATTCCACCTACTTTTCACACCATACGCGCTTATTTAACCGGTCGTATGCCGCGCAATTTCGCGCACGATTGCTGTTTTAGACACTTTTTTGTGATGGTTATATTCATGTAAAAATCAACAATAATCACTAATAAGTTGCAGTTTCTGGTTTGTCAATATATAAACTTCAATAATTACTTATATTTCAATAATTATAAGTAATGAAATTTACTGTCAGAAATGTACGCATATGTTTTCGAATAAAACCACGGAGGCAATAACACTAAAGATATTGTATTTCAATATTTTCGTTCTAAATATATCAAAGAATATAAAAAAAACTAACCCATAAAAACCAAGTTTTTACAATACTCCCTTTCTAATTTTCGGGTTTCGTGTCTGTCAGATGCGTCGGAATACTTTCATACAACTTACTGAGAACTTATTGAAAAATCCAAAATTATACTATAATTATTTAAAAAAATTAACGAAAATTTAATAGATCTTCTCGATCGTCGCCACGAGTCTGCTTGCAAAGTTTCAGCTCGATTGGATCACGAGAAAAGGGTTAAAAATCGATCCAAATTTTTTTCGTCACACAAGCAAGCAATCAGACGCCACGAGTTAAAAGAAAGGGAGTAAATACTTAATTTTAACACTTTTTTATTTAAAAATAACACTTTTTTTAAGAGATAAATAACACAATTAATGCGCGGTTCGAAGACGACATTTGGCATGATTTTTAGTCCGGTTTGCGCGGCAAATGAGGTAACTTGACAAATAGAACTCGTTCATTCATTCAAAAACTTGAGATATAACCAATGATAAGCTTTAAAAACCCATAAACGCAGGTAAAATAAACCGAATTCGCATACGTATCTAAGGAGCGCAGATCTGCGCTCCGGCACCCGAGCGGTTAAGTACGACAATCAGAAAAAATGTTATTTTATTTAATCATAATTAATATTTGAATACTGCTGCGAAGCGAGGTTGCAATTAAATTGGGCTGACAGGAAAAGTTGTAACCTTTTATGCGGTGCAGGGACCCCGACCTAATAGGATAAGGGGTAGAAGAAGAAGAAGAATATTTTAATATGTACAGTGACACTCAAAAGAGTTCAAAATGTATATAACTGATGATGAGACCTTATTTGGTGGTTGGGCTTGGAAGCGGAGAGGGGAGTAGTTAATAAAATCGTTATTTTAAGATGTTTTATACATTATATTTACGTTGCTTAATTCTAATTCTGCTTCGTAACTATTACAATATTCTTACAGGTATTATTATTAATTCATATTTTTTTATTTCTTTCCGCTGGCCGCACTTTAATCACGATAATTCTAACAGTCTTGGTGTATAAAAAATACAAAATAATTTAATATTGTTTATTGTTCAAAGCATTAAATAGTTTTGACGTTAATTAAATGCAGCCGGAGTGGTGTCGTGGCATTAGCATAATATCCCGAAATTATTTAAATGGTTTTCACGATCACCGTCAGCCATTGTTTTCGGAAGATTACCATCTTCAGGCTCGAGAGGTGTTGAGCACAGCGACATTGTGATCATTCTTGCAATCGCATTAAATCGATATGTAAATCTAATTTGAGAAAAAGAACCGATTATAAAAATTGACACAATTTTCATAATGTCTTGTAAATGAGTTTCATTACTCTAATCTTTTAAGATTATGATCAACAGAGAAGACATCAGGAGAATACAATCTGAAAAGGTAGGTACTGTACAGCCTCGCTATTCAGATCTAACTTATAGACTTGCAAATTTTCAATACCTGGCACTACGACGATACGCAAATGTCTTCCATTTCATATCATTGCAATTATCTACTACTTTTTTGTTATTTAGGCCCGGTTGTTTCAAGTTGGATTAGAATGAAAGTTTGTTTAAAGCATAGATTTTTACGGTAACGGATCGTTTGATTGGTGGAGAATGCAAAAATCTATGCTTTAAACGAACTTTTACTTTGATCGATAGTTCGTTTCTATTAATGTACCACCGCACGAAAGCAAATGGCTTATACACGATAGATAATTTTTATCGTGAAATCTAAAATATATATATATGTTAAGTAAATTGAAGATATAAACACAATTTAGACACATAAAAAGAAAGTTAACAGTAAGTAAATCAACGTATTCAAGAATACACAAAAATAAACCTTTAAAAACAATAAAATGTATAATTATCAAATACTAATCCTTGCGTCCTGAATTTTAGAAAATCAGGAGCGATAGAGAGGGGAGCAAAGAGCGGAAGATAGAAGAGGAGGGGTCTAATTATAAATAAAATATAAGAGATCTATACCTATAAAACTCAATGTCTGTCTGTCTGTTCTCTGTACAAATCCACACCGTTTGTCCGATTCGATTCAAATTTTGCATACTTATGCTTTGGGACCCGGAGGGTAACACAGGCATCATTTCCCTCCTATTCTCATACCCCTTCCTCTCCCCCTGACATATTTTCGATGCAAATCTGTACCGTTTGACCGATCGGATTCAAAATTTGGAAACTTATTCTTTAGGACTCTGCGAGTAACATAGGCGATATTTCCCTCCGCTATTCTCATACCTCTTCCTCTCACCCTGACATATTTTCGATGCAAATCTGTACCGTTTGACCGATCGGTCTCAAAATTTGGAAACTTATTCTTTAGGACTCAGCGGATAACATAGGCGATATTTCCCCCTATTCTCATACCCCTTCTTCTCCCCCTGATATATTTTCGATGCAAATCTATACCATTCGAATCAAACCTTTGTTTCCCCACACAAATTTATTTTCAACTTAACCTTAACCCGTGCAACGCCGGGTACGAACAGCTAGTTACATATAAAAATGAATAGAAAGATACTGTAATAAATGGAAATAAATATATTCAGTAATTGAATCAAGGATGAGAAGGCTCACCGATTTCCCTGAAGGACCCCAGCTGCTGCCAGCAGGTGACCAGGCTGCAGGAGCCGGATACCCCGTGGCACTTGCACGTCACCCTGGACTTCTTAATCACAGCCTGCAACAAACACCATTTGTGATTAACATATTACATTTCATACTGGGTATTCAGAATTATTTATTCTAACATTTCAATGTTATATTTTCTTGTACAGGGTTATTTGGAAAACATTAATAACCTCGCCTTGATTATGAGTCTACAATGTTCAAGAAACCGTGACCTAATATCAATAATTATGGTTTTATGCGATATCAAAGTTTGCATTTTTTTCAAAATTTCTGATTTATTTTCTACAAAACTTTGAAATATCATTACAGTAACTAAAATCGATCACGAAAAATTCAATCATAATACAAGGTAAATAAAGTAGGTATCATCCGCTTTATTATATTCTACCAATATTTTCTTTTGAGTAAAATATAACAAGTTGAAGGCATTCCCAATCAATCCACCTCAATCCATCAAAAACCTCACATTTAGTTTGGAATATTTTCGAATTTATACCATCAGGCCGGAATTCAGAGTCAATACTTAGATGATTAAAGTTTAAGGTACGCCTCAAAAGCGTAATTTTCAGTACAAAATAACGCTTTTAAAGCGTACCTTAAACTTGAAATCATATAAGTATGACTCACAGTAAGAAATTGTTCATCGACACCATTTTTATCTTATTATTGTTTATTTTTTTTAATTCGTATTTAACCGATAATGTGAATTAACATTATTATTAAATGATATAAGTAGGTGCCTTTTTTAATTATTATTTATTTTTTTATGAATACTTATCTTTATACATAGAGGAAATAATGTGTTCCCCTTTTAAAAACGGTTTTTTTTCTTGCATGAACAGAAGCTTAGCTTGATTCTTGATCTATCACTTAATTAAATATAGGTAGGTATGTATTATATATTTAAATCGTATATTCCATATGGAGCGAAAAATACTCTTATTTTAAGTCGCATATTAAATTACTTCATGATATCAGAAAGTCTTGCGAAGAGAAAGTTTCAAAGTTTAATTTAAGTGTTTATCACTCTTAATAATATGTTCATAAACGTAGCATGAATGTTAAAATATGTAGTTCATCTAATTAGATATACTGATATAAAAATAAACTACGCAATTACATTTCTTTATTGAAACCAGTACGTACCAACAATATAAACGGTAGAAAAAACTAACTCGTTTTTTTTTATTATTATTATTACTAGTGATTATTTTTGATTTAGAGTGACAATTTTGTTTCTATTGATATTATTAACTTTTTTTTTCTGAGTGTTTATTTTATTACAGAAAATTAACATAGTGAGATGTGAATACCTACTCAACTCTACTATTATTAACTATTTCAACTATTTCAATATTCCTCGTTTATTTTTTAAATACAGGTCGTAAATTCCTGAAATAGGTTGCTGGATACTTTTATTTTAAAATAAAAAGTTTTAAAAAACATACACGGATTTTATGTCGTATCATTTTATTTTTTCTATTATAGGTATTACATTTTTTTGCCGTATAAAGTATTTTTTTAATTCTCTTTTTGCTTTATACATTTTCTTTACTGATAATTCTGTATTTCTGTTCTTAATTATTTTATCAAATTTATCAACCTCAAATCTAAACGTTTTTTACTTGCTTATTTTCTTTGCTGATTACTCTATATTTCTGTTTATTTTTTCATTATTTTATTTTATTAATATTAATATTAAAATTTACATTTATTTACAATAATACGTTTATTAATTTATAAAATTCTTATAATGCATATTAAATTATATCTTGAATGGGCAAATGTGATGGAGAATTGATTAGTCAGTAAAATGGACAGTCCACGCCCGATCGTGTGATATCCGGTTAAAAATTGTGATAAAGTAAACAGATATTAAAAAAATATTAATGCGGATACAATTACATTTATTATATTTCAAATCCTTCAAAAACTTTCAGCATCGTCCAAGAAAATTAATTTTAAGGAGAGAAAAAATTTCTTCATTAAATCAATTCTAATTTGATGTCTGAGCGCAGACTACGCATGTGCGATTGGCACTCCTCGATTACCTTAGCCGAATATTAATACGAAAAATTTGTATGAAAAATTGACAAATTGATTCGTTTATCTCAGAATGTACTTAACGGAACATAGGATTTATTATATATACAGCGACGATATAAGAAAAGAAAAAAATAACTAGTATGCGATAATCATAATGCAATTATGTGAGAAAGTAAAAAAAACTAATAATAAGCATAAAGCATAATATATAACAGTGCGCAATTATTATTCAAAAAATTAATACAGTAAAGAGAAGAATACAGTAAAGAGAGGAATAATGGAAAAGTAAGAAAAGATATATAAAACAGTATGCAGTAAAAATAATGTTGAAATTAAAACTATCTATTATTTAAGAAATATATCACAAAATTATATAATAAAATATATACACAATTAAGTTCTAAGTAAGTAGATTACATATATAATAAAATAAAAAGTTATTAACTCTGAGGGTATTTTTATAATTAATAATTAATATTATTCTTAAAAGCCTCATAATTTTTCTCAATCCTCATTTTAACAGGTAATTCGTTGAACCATTTTACACCTCTAAATGTAAAACAATGCTGGACAGTGGTATTATATATTACAGGAATATGCAATTATATATTAAATGGCTTATTCATTCAAACAAATTTGTTGGATTGGGTTGAATATATGTCTTCCCACGTTGCGCAAGCAGTCGAGAGCCCCAGCGCAGCTTCACGGAATAATCCAAGATGATGGTCCCGTTGTTCATACAATGAAAATAAGTATTTCACTTTATAATTTAACGTCCTGTTAATTTAATCTAACTAAAATAATCGTAATCTAAATTAAACAAACCAAACCTAATAACCTAACCTAACCAAACCTAATAACCTAACCTAACCTCATATATTGCCTATGAAATGTCAAAATATGCAGTGCATTTTTCGGAACTTAAAAGTGTAATATCTTATTTAATACTTACTATTTAAACGTAAATTATCTTTCATTTTGTTATTAGCACATTCAATAATATAGTGGAATACTCATTTTCGTTGTATATGCAATGGGACCATTATCTTGGATTTAGCCCAGCATCACTGCAGAAAAAAGAACACAAGCGAGCAGTTTACAAGCGGGGGGTGGCCGTCTTCTCGCGTTTCTTATCTCCCGATGACGTGACTAAATTATTTATCTCCCAATTTGAAGATGCACTTTTAACAGTCGTCCGCAGGAAGGATGCAGCATCCCTCCGACACATTAAGGCGGACTCATTAAGCTGCCGATAGCCGGGTCCGCCGCCTCCAACGGCCGCATAATTGGTTTGGGCCATTAAGCAAATCAAAACGGGTCCAGAAAGGCTCTCAGATAAATCCAGAATACATTACCAGGAGGCTGCACAGAACTCATAAATACATATGAGGAGAGGATCGTGGGAATTGCCACCAGGTTCGGTAAATATTTTTAGAGAATCCATTACAAATTAAATTCATTAAAATTTTTCTAGATTATTTATTTTTATCACAAAAGTCTGAACATACTTTTAACTTCAATGTGAAATACTTATTGAAACGATGTGATAGAATCCAGAGAAATTAAGCACGATCAAAATCCCTCGAATACTCCATTATACTCGGAGACGCCCTACAATGCTCTGAAAACGACTGGGACAATCTCGCAAACACTGGAAAAGTCGAGGAAATACTAGAAATGTATAGAATAGTCTCGAAAAACCAACGTGTTTTGTATAAAAGGTGAAGCTAGAGCCGCGCGGAGCAGTCTGTTGTTTTGACGTTTGATGTGTGACGGTAGACAAGCAAACCGTGCGGCGTGTTGCTAGCGCAAGTACGAACCAGCGACGATAAATTAAGCCAAGTACCTAACTGGTATTGAAAATAACTGCAACCAAATACATTGGAATTGACATGAATACTCTGCGAACCTGTGTGGGAATATTCTAGCAAGCGATAATAAAGCATTCCACCGATGAGTGATTAATTTCGAAATCTTATTTATGCTTAAATTAAATTGTGTCCGGTGACATTTTGCTAAATTAATAAAAAAAATTGTTTTAGTGTTTTATTTGCCTGCCAAAGCCACACCCCGTGACAATTCATGTTCGAGTGTACATAAATAATACCAAATCTAAATAAAGATGGAACGATAATGCCCTATAAGTAATTTTTTTTTTTTAATAGAGATGTGAACACGGAATACGTGTCACATCAATATTCTTACTATTTTCAAACTAAGCTAAACGCTTGTGCTATGAAAATAGGACTAACTTGCTAGTCTGGAGTGAGGTTCGAACCTGCGACCTTTGGATCACGAGGCCAGTGTCCTAACCACAAGACTAACAAGCTACTCTGACCCCTACTCTAATTGTGACCTATATTCTTATAGTATACCTTCTGCAACTTTTTAGTATATTCGTAGTGATAGTAAATAATTTCTACAATCAAAACCAACCACAATGTGCACATTTGGTTTAAAAACCGTTTCATTTTATTTATTTTTTGGTAGTTCCATATCCATGTTATCGAATCAAATATTTGACGTGTATCTGACTGCCTTTAAACTGTAATTTACATTATTTTCCTCTTCTGATAGCCTTACGCCCTTCGAAGATAATTACGATCAAAGAAATGCCTTTTTCAGTATCCAAATTTTTTACGCATTTCCAGAATTTCGATTTGATATAATTCTAGCCATCGCTTTTTTGTACAAATCTTTGTAATTTATATATAATAATGAAATAACTTACGCAATAATAAAATATAAATTATTGAAATTCAAAGCTCTTCACAAATTGGTAAAATTTTGGTTATGTTATCCAACACACCTACATTACGTAACGGAGAGGTGGTAGAGATTGTAATTACGCCTCTATAAAGACTACCTGCTTTCGTTTTTATTAAAAACCGTGTGGTTTTTTTTTACTTAAAAATAAACATACATAAAAACTGGGAGCGTGAATTTTATGTTGCATGAAGGGCAGTATATTACATTGTTTATTAATATTTTCTTAATAGAATTCATAAGGAATAATCTTACTAACCACTCTGAAATTTCATTATTTTTACTACAAAAAATTATTAATTTGTACCCAGCACGCTATCTATGGATAAACTGTATGTAATTTTATTTGCGTTATTTTTATATTAGTTTATAATGACGTGATCCATCCCGATCGTGAAACCTGGACTATTTCTCAGTGGTTAATAACTAATATACATGTAGATCATGATCCTTGACCCGCGTCCACAAAACTAATCTCGGTGATCGTGCTTTCGCGGTGGCTGGACCAAAGTTATGGAACAAACTTCCTAATAAACTGAGACAAACAGACAGCTTTCCACATTTCAAAAAACAACTTAAGACGCATTTATTTAGACAATCCTATAAAAACCTATAGAATCTGACCACAACAACATTAGCTAATGTTTTCCACTCCTAGTGTGCACTCCGCGAAAGCATCTAATTCTTTCAGGCACTCCCAACTATTATAGTATTAAACATTAATTCCATTTCTTGCATGCCACCTAGTGAATACGTAATAGTAAATATGTTTTTTAGCAGTAAGTTGTTTAGTAAGATAATTTTCTGTGTAAAGCACCCTTGAGGTGAGTATTCGCGAAAACGGCTCTGCTATTCTGAAAATAGCAGTATTGGGATGTCAGATCTTCATCCCAACACTTAAAGAACGAAAATTAAAATAAAAAATAAACGAGACGTAGGTATACGTCGGTATTCGGAGTTCGTCGTAATAAGAAGATTTGTATATTTTCAAGTATCTCCCTCACAGTAATAACCTTTATTTTCGATGTCCGATTTCTCCGGTCTGATCTGACAGCTGCCTTCCGCCGCAAATGTAATCTCACAATTCTCATGTTTCGACTAAAATTGCACGAAATAAGTACTAGTGCTGTATTTAAAGCTTATAGAAAAAAGATTATTTCATATGCACTTATTAATTTCTTCTCCCACAGCGTCCTGATGTAAGATTATGGCAAAATTGTCATCGTCACGTTGGACCGTAGAACAGAGAAATATTGTTGGACTCAATTTATATTTGACGTTTGACGGATAACCATCATGTACTTCTTTCTCTCTCTGACCACACCACTGACGTATACTTACGTCTCGTTTATTTTTATTTTTATTTTCGTCAATTAAGTGTTGGGATAAAGATCTGAAATCCTAATATTGCTATCGTCAGAATAGCACAGATTAAGTAGTTATTAGTTGAACAAGCTCAAACATCAATTCCATATTAGGTTCTTCTTTCAAAGATTCATTTTATATTTTCGATGTTTATGGCGTTAACTTTGTTGTTGGACATAATTATTATTTTAATTAACTAACAAATTTGTATAAACCACGTAGATTAACTTTTGTTTACCAAATTTGATACCACTGTATCTTCTTCAGTGACGGATACTAGTGAACGACGTCCGTAAAACATGTTTTTAGTTACTAAAAAAGTAACCCATAAAAACCAAGTTTTTATTATACTCCCTTTCTTTGTAAAATATAACAACAATTAAAGACGAATTAAAACATATAACATAACACTAAACTTACAGTAATTTAATATATTTCTAAAATGTCAGATGTTTTGAGCTTTGATAAGACACTTCATGCTTTGAAGATTAAATTCTAAAAACGTTTGTCAGTCAATTTAGATTTTCGACATTCGTAGTAAAGTAGGTACCTATTATGCATACCGACGGAGTAATTCAAATTTAAAAAATATTCCGCGACGTTATCGGGCCACCGTAATCAAACTTTTCTAATGATTCCATTTTGAAAAAACCAATAAAATTTCTAAAAATCCGAAATTATACAATAATTATTAATTTTTTTTAACGAAAATTTGATAGATCTTCTTGATCGTTGCCACTAGTCTACTTGCCAAGTTTCAGCTCGATTGGATCACGGGAAAAGGGTCAAAAATCGATCCAAAGTTTTTGTTGACGGCAAGCAAACAAGCAGACGCCACGAGTTAATATAAAGGGAGTAAAAATTAAGATTAGTTTTATGTTTGAGTGTTGTTAAGTATCGTGCGACTGAAACATGTAACATTTTTAGAGAAAATGTATTTTCACAATCCCACATCAGTAATACTTGTTTCTCTCTTCTCCCGGGGATGTTTTTTTTGCGCAGAAAGTCACGTGGAGTCTACTCCGGTGTTTCCCGGGCACAACCGCTACTCTGACGGTTCTTCGCCACGGATGACTGACAGCGCCGATTAACCCGCGCGCCTTCAGCTGACAGTTAGACTTTCAACACAAATGGCTCGCGCGGCCACAGCATACCGCACATCGAGACTACAAGTCGACAAAAGCTGCAACGTTGACAAAACAGCAAAATTAGATGGACGTATGATTCTAAACTGCTGAACTCAAGGCCAACAGGGCGAAGGAGCTTAGGAAGGCCAAAACTAAGATGGAGTGATAACGTCCTCAAGGATATCTCTGCCTTAGACCTTCGAAACTGGAGAGAGCTGGCACTAGACCGAGATGAGTGGAGAAAAATTATTGAGGAGGCCAAGACCCACTAAGGGCTGTAGTGCCAAGAATGATGATGATGATGGGATGGATGTATAAAAAAAAGAGGCAGACACCGGAGCACATTCTCTGGAGCTGTGTTTTGTTGAGGGATGCGAGGGACGAAATTATTGTCACGTGTCGTAGCTGCAGGAGGAATTAATGAGAACTTCTTCATCAGCCGTCGTCTTTCCACTGCTGGATATAGGCCTCTTCTTTATTTTTCCATTCTTCCCTGTTGTTGACTAATTGTAGCCATTTCTTCCCCCCCCACAGTGACAATATCATCGGCTCATGTCTTTTGAGGTCTTCCGAGGCCTCTTTTATTTTCCCAAGGTCTCCATTTCAGAACTCTGGGAGGCCATCTTGTAGTATCCTGTCTTGCAACGTGTCCTGCCCATTGCCATTTTAGCTTCGCTACACGATCCATGACATCCACTACTCTAGTTCTGCGCCTAATTTCGTCGTTTCTAATTCTATCTCTTAGGCTTACTCCAAGCATGGATCTCTCCATGGATCGTTGCGTGCATTTGAGTTTTTCTACACTTTTCTTCGTAAGGGCCATAGTCTCCAATCCATACGTCATCATGAATCGTGCATACTGCCAGTGATGACGTTATAAGAACGCTGGGATTTAATACATGATTTTTTGAATTGGTCAGTTCTATTTTACGGTGTTGAAGCATGGACGCTGAAGGTGAAAACTTTAAATCGCCTAGAGGCGTTCGAAATGTGGATACATCGTTAAATGTTAAGTATATCTTGGACTGACATAACTAGTAATATTGAAGTTTTACGTAGAGCAAATACAAACAGACAGTTACTCAACGCAGTGAAACTCCGTAAAATTTCATACTTTGGTCATATAATGAGAGGCGAAAAGTACTCCATCCTTCAGCTCGTCATGAAGGGGAAGATTGAGGGTCGCAGAGGGGTCGGAAGGAGGCGGCATTCCTGGCTTCGAAACATCCGAGAGTGGACCGGGATAAGAAGCGTGGAAGAGCTGTTCCGCACTGCCCTGGACAGGAAAACTTTCTCCCAGATGATCGCCGACGTCGGGGGGACCCGACAGGGCACATGAAGAAGAAGATTGAATACCATTAATTAATCAAACTAACATACAAAGTCGCTTGACACTATTAAATGTAACGCTATTCCTTAAATTAAACTGTTTCACAAATTTATCACTCGTAAATAGACACTTCTATTATATTCGCTTTGACACTTTATTCACTATTCACTAGAATATTCTATCCAATTTCCGCACTTATTAATTTCTCTTCGGTTTATCTCGCTACGTAAGAACTTTCCGAAATTTTCGCTGTCGAATTACGGCACGCCTGGCCGTCCTGGCAACTCGCAACTCGCGGCTACCTTTGCTTTTATTATCGCTGTCCGACGCGCGCGCCCAAAATAACTCTTACTCCCTACGTGTCGTATTTATATTGGTTAATGCTGTTATCCACACGTTTTCAGTGTTTACTCGCAAGTTCTCGTAAATTTCAGATGTTCCTGGAAAGTTGCAGACGTCTCTCGAAAGTTGGAGGTAATTCCAGATCCTTCGGTAGTATTGTGCCAACTTCAAACAACTGTCACTTAACAAAAGTGCGTGATTCTTTTTAGCCTCGTTACATTATAGAATATTTGGAAGTAGCAGATTGGAGCTCTATATTGAACTCCGATCTGTTAAGCTACGCTAGAAACCTGGAACTGTACAGGGCGTTTCTGCGGGTGTGGGTCTCCAGGTGGGAAATCCTTCGGCGTTTCAAAAGTAGTAGTGTGTATTCTTTATTGGTTTGTCATGTTTTGTTCTTGGATCGTATGTGTGGCAAATCAATTTATGATAGAGTAAAGAATGCAGATATTCGGAATGAATGTAAAGCTGATCTTTGCATAATTAATAGAATTAAAAAAGGGTCGCTCAAATGGTTTGGGCATGTTGAGCGAATGAATGAGGAAAGAATGGCGAGAAAGATATATAATGCAAGTGTTGATGGCGCCAGAGAGAGAGGGCGACCGCGGAAGACTTGGCATGACCAGATCAACCAGATATTGGAAGACGGTCCCGCAAAAAGCCTCAACAACCGGCGAGCTTGCATGCGAAGACGTATGAATGTGGATGAGGCGAGAGTTGTACGTCAGGACAGAAGAGTGTGGCGCTCTATCTTCTCTGCCTACCCCCACGGGGAAACGGCGTGATGGTAAGTAAGTGAGTAAGTAATCAAGTACTTTTATATATTTTTCTATATGCCTATATAAATGTATACTTTTCTACAAAATAATCTCATTGAATAAGCGTAGCACTCTAGTTAATAGCGAAGGGAAAAACTACATTTCAAAATGAAGACTACAACACACACACGACTACAAAGTGTACATTACAATTGTAGTAAAAACTACTTGAAGTGAAATAAAATGAAGTAATTGTATTATTAATGAAGTGAAGTAATGTAATGAAGTAATTGTAGTATTAATGAAGTGAAGTAATGAAATGAAGTAATTGTAGTATTAATGAAGTGAAATGTAATGAAATGAAGTAATGAAGTAATGTACTACTAATATTTTTTTTTCCCAAATAAATATTTGGCGAGCTAAAAAAAAAAAGGTCATCGAGGAAAATATTTAAGATAAATGACGATATTTATCAACTTATAGAAAATTTCACGTAAAAAATGAATGAAGTAGTGTTCGCTTTGAAATGAAGTGTACTATTTGAAATTTATACTTTGGTGTTTGTAGTTTCTAGTGTGCACTTCAATGTAATGTAGTACTACATTGTAGTAGTGAGTACAGAGCGGACCCATCACTACTAGTTAATACCCATAAAATAAAACTTAAAATCTGCTTAAGGTATTTTTGTATCTCATTTACTTGTGGTGCTTAATAATTTAATTAACTTAAATTGGGCTAAGCGTGCAAGATACAAGAAGTCAAGCAGAGTGCAACCGGTAGCTGCAGTTAACGGTTGTCCCGAATTCAGCACAAACATCCGAGCGTTTTTGCTTCACAAAACCTCACAACATCACGCCGTAATTATATTTCAAACTATTGCAATTTAAGTTCATCAGCGGGTGTTAAGATCGAAGTGGAAAAAATTTAATAATTTATTTGATTACGTTTATATTATTATTGTATTTTTAGTAAGATATCCCGCATAGGAAACCATTCAGGACAGAGCATCCTGCCATTTTCCTACAGAGAGAATCTCCCTCAATCAAATGGGAAGAAGGGAAAGATGTTGATATAATATTTTATTTATTTATACAGTAGATACATAAAAATGATTTTTATAATAAATTAAATCTATATCATTACACTTTAATGACAAAATACTCCCCATAATATGAGCCAATAGCTCGAGCTTACAGGAGATTACTTTAATTATTTTTTTGCACTAATTGTAACCGAAGTAAACAAGTCAACTAAAAACAAAATAAAAAAATGGATAATCGAAACACAAGAACATCTGATATCCTTAAAAATGTATATTGTAATCATCATACAACTATCATTCGAGTCACTATTTTGAAAGCTAGGTAGTAATGTTAGTCACTAGTTACTAATTTATATTGTTTTTATTGAGTTTTAGTCGTGTGTTTCATTATTACATATGTCTTACTTATGTACAGGTACATGTATATACATTTATAGGATTTAATATACTTATAATGTATGTAATGTATAAATTATACTTTGTATATTTTCTTTTGGAATTTAATAAATAAATAAATACTTTTCAGCACTTGCATTGAAATAATGTAATATACAAAAACTAAAGTGAATTCGCTTCCTATTCTAGAGCTTGATCATTTATGATCGTAATTAGAATTATTGTATCATATAAAATCAAATCTCGAAATTTACTTAACATTTGAACATATATTTGTAAATAACATATAAATATCTAACTAAGATAATTATAGAAGTCTCACAGAGACGAAGCTATATATATGAGAAACATAAACATGGAAGTCTTTTGTACGCTGGCCCAGGGCTTATAATGATACTTCTATATTTTTAATATAAATATCTCCTTAAAAATGATGTCTTCACAAATTTGCTAAAAATTCTTCGTGTAACGGAACCAGAATAGCCAGGTAAGTATAAAACTGGTCAAAAATTAAACATGTAAAAAATATAATATTATACAGCGCGGATCACTTTAAGTCATTTCAAAATGAAAATTATTTACTACATCGCACGTGTCATTGAAATAAGGTTTTATGAGCGAATATGGCGGTGCCATGTGAGGAGATGACGTGGTTTTGGGACACATTATCAAAAGGAGGATTATAATGGTATTCTGTATTATTAATATGCAGGTATTCCGTTTCCTGAAAATGGTCTAATATACCTGCTACTCGAGGCCGTGGGGGTTTTAAGTGTCGTGTGCAGAGGAAACCAGGGTAGCAGATGCGGTCTCAGTGGTTAAGATTATCATGAATATTATTATACATGCGATTATATTTATTAAATTATACAAATCCATAGAGAATGCAATAAACTACATGTGATGCAGAAAAAAAACAATGAGAATCATATTTAAAAAAAAGTAAATACACCAGAATTGAAAAATGTTACAAATTCAACAGAACATAGCAATTAAAGAGTTAAGGTTGTTATTACGGTCGTTAGACATATTTAACTGTAAATAGTTACGGATATTTTATACGAACCGTGTGTTTTTCCGAGAAACGATTCTCGACGTTTCGTTGAATGCTTATTCAACGTCATTTTACCCGCGGAGGTAGAGGGCGGACTGATTACTGCTTTCGAGGGCGTAAATTATATTAACTTTGTTGTGGAGTGTTCACTTCTACAATAGAGGTCGCCAGTGTGCAATATGTACTAATTACGTCGGCGGACTTTTTACTGCGACGTCTCTCAAGGGTTGAATCAATGTCGTAAGAACAGGGCGCCAAATACTTGATAGTTTGTAATTGTCATCTCTTCCTCCGCGGGTAAAGGTCGTCCTCCTGATGACGTTGAATAAACATTCAACGAAACGTCGAGAATCATTTCTCGGAAAAACATACGGTTCATATGAAATATCCGCAACTATTTACGGTTGACCACAGCAATGAGGATAATTCTACAGAGAAGTAGATATTCCAAAAATAAAAAAGTGCTCTCATTTTTTTTACTATTGAATATATATTACATTTTTTATACTATTGAATATATATTACTTCTTCTTAATACTTTTGTTATTGTATATTTACTCTGTAATTATTATTTTTTTTATCTCTGTTATTTTATGCTTACTTTTAACATTATTATGTTATTTGATATTAACTCTGTATTCTACATATTTTATCTTTATTATCTTATGCTTACTTTTACTTACTCTCATTTTATATTATAAGGTAATTAGTACAACATCAAATTACTGTACTAGGTTTTGTAACCGTTGAAATAAATAAAGAAATAAATATAAATTGGATTAATATAATACAAGGACTTAAATTAAATACAATGATATTCATTCAAAAAATATTAAACGATAAAATGCCAAAATATTTTAATAATAAGATCAAATATAACACAGAGATAGGTACATAGACATAATACAAGATATGCAAACAAAATAAGTATCCCAAATAGAAAAAAGACGAACACACAGAATTGTATTTATAACACTAGGTTTATAATACTAGATAAACAATTATGTATCGTCAATTAAATAAAGATATATAAATGTATTTGAACTCCGCGTTAATAAATTGACCCGTTGACAACACGAAATAATATGTAGGTATGTATACCCACTTTCATAAAATTTTAATAAAGTTTTTTTATGATTTCACAAATCGCCATAAAAGTATAAAGCAAAGAACATAAAATAAAATCACTCTTCAAAAATTGAATTTACCCCGCAGACGAAACGGCGTCGTTTCTCAGTTTAGTTCCCTAATAGTGGAGATGTCGCCATAACGATTAGCTATATCCCCGTCTTCCCGAGAGCGTCTGCTATCTTCACCATCTGCTGCTGATGGAAGACCCTCGGAGGGAGAACCAGGAGGCTGCCGGTAATTGGTGCCGGGGCTGGCGATAATCGGTACTCCGAGAGGATCAATGGACCACCGGATGAAAGCAGACGGTAAAGTTCTTCTTCTAAATGTCTTCATTATACGAAAGACAGACAAATTATGATAAAGATTTTTATAATTTAATCAAAATAATTTCCTACTATTAAAAATAACTTTTTTTAAGTAATTTGTTTAGGTGATGATGTCTTTACTGTCATTTTTACTCCCTTTGTATTAACTCGTGGCGTCTGCTTGCTTGCCGTAAACAAAAACTTTGGATCGATTTTTGACCCTTTACCCGTGATCCAACCGAGCTGAAACTTGGCAAGTAGACTCGTGGCGACGACCAAGAAGATCTATCAAATTTTCGTTAAAAAAAATTAATAACTATAGTATAATTTCGGATTTTTAGAAATTTTATTGGTTTTTTCAAATTGCAATCGAAAATGGAAAAGTTTGATTACGGCGGCCCGATAACGTCGCGGAATATTTTCTAAATTTGAATAACTCCGTGGGTATGCATAATAGGTACTTCACTACGAATGTCGTAAATCTAAATTGACTGACAAATGTTTTTAGAATTTAATCTTCAAAGCATGAAGTGTCTTATCACAGCTCAAAACATCTGACATTTTAGAAATATATTAAATTACTGTAAGTTTAGTGTTATGTTATATGTTTTAATTTGTCTTTAATTGTTGTTATATTTTACAAAGAAAGGGAGTATAATAAAAACTTGGTTTTTATGGTTTTTTTTTTTAATATCATTATCAAAATTAAGCATATCAATGGTAGACATAAACTATAGCTTTCTATTGTCTCTAATTAGATTAAATAAATAATCTGAAGGAAAATGTGAGACCTTATATTACTCTTCAAAATTGTTAATAATTATTTCAACAACTCTTCCCTTTTAGGAGTACTATTAAAAATATAATATTTCATCTCTACCTATCTCTACAATTCACATATCAGAAGGCTTCACAGATTGGGAAATAAGTATCATAACATATGTATTAGATTCACTAATCAGTTTTAAAAAATCTCTCTCAGATAATTTCAATAGTCTCTAATTTATGTTATTATTAATATTATATTTATCTTTTATCTTTCTTACTTGAGTTTGTTCTGAAATGTTGTTAAAATTTTACTATGGTTATAACTTGTTACATTCTGTATCTTGCATGTAATCTTTGGTTTTTCTATTTTTACTTTTTACTAATCTTTTCTTTTGTATCAAAATTTTCAATTTAATTTGTATAATTTTTATTTTAACATTTATGGTTAATCAAAAAATCGCTTCTTTATGTGTACGATTTTTGTTTAATAGTACTTTTTACAGTATAAGAAAGAAACAAATTATTTTAGCACCTTAACACATTACCAACCATCATACCGCAATAAAACACACTACCACATATATACTTATCATTATCAACACGGTGGTGTCTCCACTGGATGGCGGAGAGTAAAGAACCTTACATGTTTTTGACTTTATAACTATTCTGTGCTATTCTGGGATAATATAAATAAATATTCTCATATTGGGATGTCAGATCTTTATCCCAACACTTAATAAATGAAAATAAAACTAAAATAAAAATGAGACGTAGCTATACGTCGGTAGTGTGATCAGAGGGAGAAAGAAGTACATGACGGTCATCCGTCAAATATGAATAAAGCCCAACAATATTTCTCTTTTTTATGGTCCAACGTGACAGTGACAATTTTGCCATAATTTTACATCAGGACGCTGTGGGAGAAAAAATTAATAACTGCATATAAAATAATCTTTTTTCTATAAGCTTTATATAGCATTAGTACTTACTTAATGTAATTTTAGTCGAAACATGAGAATTGTGAGGTTACGTTTGCGGTGGATGGCCGCTGTCAAACCAAACCGGAGAAATAGGACATCGCAATTTTTTTTACTTTGAGAGAGATAGGTAGGTACGTGAAAATATACTAATTTTCTTATTTAAGTACGGCGAGCACCGAATACCGACGTATACCTACGTCTCTATATTTTTCATTTTTATTTTCGTCTATTTAGTGTTGGGATGAAAATTTGGCTATTTTCAGAATAGCACAGATTGTCTCGAACACTTATACACATATCAAACACCATGCTATGTGTTTCTTTTTCTACTTCAATGGCACTACAACATATATAGGAGTCATCGTCTCCTAGCTTTTCAGCCTCCACGGTAGGAACTCGATTTTCTGCTGACGATTACAATTATTCACCAGCGACAGGTATTTGCATACTTATTGATACTGTCACCGCAGCGAAGCCTTGGTCGTCCAACCAGTATCTCTCCCCTAATTTCACATATTGTTTATTAATATTTTTCATACTTGGGAAACGCTTGCAGAAAAATAGCGAATATTTCTTTTAACACTCAGTCATAGAGTTTTATAACGACCAACCAAAATAATGAACGTAAACTAATTTATGTTACCAATTAAATCGCTTAAAATATGCTCGTTTTTACGATGTGCGATAGTTGTCAGTGTGCGCGTGTGGAGTATGGAGCTCTACTCAAAAGCCTTCATGTTACGAGTGCAATTTAACGGTGGCCGTAAAACGACCCTTAAGAACGAGGCGGAGGGAGTTAAAGTCGCTGCCTGCCTTATCACATAGTTTGGCATCTCATCACAGACTTGTCTGGGAATTGTTCTATTAAAATCATCTTCGTCGATCTCCATTCTCAGAAAAATGGCGAATATCTTTCGTTCATTTTTTTCCTGCGTTTCGCTGATATTCAGTAAATCGTTAATAAACTCATATTTCACACTCAAAGAAAGATTTATGAGATTTTTTTAACCTGAAGAGCCAGTTTTGAGCTGTTATAATTATATTAATGGATTTGGCGTTAATATTGCAGAAATAATTCATAATAATCATTCAATTGGGTGAAAGACATTCTTTGAAGTTGGCACAATTCTACCGAAGGATCTGGAATTACCTCCAACTTTCGAGAGACGTCTGTAACGTTCCAAGAACATCTGGAATTTACGAGAACTTGCGAGTAAACACTGTAAACGTCTGGATAACAGCATTGGCCAATATAAATATGAGACGCGGGAGTAAGGAGTGAATTTGTTTTGGGCGCGCGCATCTGACAGCGATAACAGAAGCTGGCAGGTAGCTGCGAGTCGCGAGTTGCCAGGACGGCCAGGTAGCTGTAATTCGACAGCGAATTTTCCGGAAAGTTCTTTCGTAGCGAGATAAACCGAAGCGAAATTAATAAGTGCGGAAATTGGATGGAATATTCTAGTGAATAGTGAATAAAGTGTCAAAGCGAATATAAAGTGTCTATTTACGAGTGACAAATTTGCGAAACAGTTGAATTTAAGGAACAGCATTACATTTAATAGTGTGATGCGACCTTATACGTTTGAATAATTAATTATTCAGTAATCAATAAATCCTGTATTAAATCCCAGCGTTTTCATTAATTCCTCCTGCAGCACGACACGTGACAATATATTACTATTCATTTATAGGAAAATATTTAGAAGGCGATGAATTATAATTCTTGTCTGAAGTCAGAAAAAGTATAAATTCTGAAACTTGTTTCATCATTCCGACGCAAAATTGATCTCATAAAGTTTCATCGCTTGGTATAACGGAAAATTGCACTGTTTATGTTCCACGATACCGCACATTGCGCATTAACTTGCCTTGTAAGATAATTAAGATAACATTTAATAATATAGATAAAATCTAACAAGACCGTATTGTCGGCATAATAGAATCCATCCTAGGTTATATTGCAAAATACGCTAATAATAAAATTACTCTCTTAATGAAGAAAACGATGAAATAATGCTAGATCGCAAATATTCATCCGTATTCTGAAAATAACAATATCTGGATCTTTAAGATCTTTATCCCAACCTTAATAGACGATAATAAAAATTAAAAATGTCCAGAGCGGATTTTGTTATTCTACGGCTCAAATACACTGTATTAAAAGATGATATAAGAAGGATTGTTTCTTATAAACGTATTAATTTCTTCATCCACAGCGTCCAGATGAAATATCATGGCTAAACTTGTCATGACCGCGTTACCGCGTGTTCAAATCTTCCCATCTTGACATTTGACAGATAACAATTTACATCTTTCTTCCTCACTCTATATCTATCTCATGTAGAAACTTACAGAAACAAACACCGACGTAAAGCTATGTCTCGTTTATTTTTAATTTTTTTATCGTCTATTAAGTGTTGGGATAAAGATCTTAAAGATCCAGACATATCTGTCAAAAAATGTCGAGATGGGAAGATTTTAATACAATACGCCGAACGCGGTCATGACAAGTTTAGCCATGATATTTCATCTGGACGCTGTGGATGAAGAAATTAATACGTTTGTAAGAAACAATCTTTCTTATATCATATTTTAATACAGTGTATCGTCTCCGTACATACAGTAAATCCGCTCTGGACATTTTTAATTTTTATTATCGTCTATTAAGTGTTGGGATAAAGATCTTAAAGATCCAGACATTGTTATTTTCAGAATCGGGCCGATTGAGTCACATTACTATTATGAAATACACCCCTTAAAATATCCAATTGTTGTGCAAAACTTTCTAACTGATCCTCATTTTGTAGCGAGTCTTCGGTAATATTTATTACTCATTAAACATTATAATAATATATAAACATTAATTATTATAAATTAAGGTAATGATATCCGAATAAATAATTATAAAAATCACCAGGATATCAGAATACCAGGAGAGGACCTCGGCGTGCGCAATCTCTATACATCGCTAATGTTGGACTGTAGTTTCGGATAGATAAAAGCTGATTAACCCATTTTACGGAAGTGTTAGTGTCCACTTATACATCATTACTCATTACAGATACCCACATGCAAATGCCAAAAATGTTCATCCTGGTGTAATCGTGAAACGTAAAACAGTCAATTGATCATTTTTTTTCATTTAATAACTGACTTTTATATAAAGGCCTAGCGATCAAATTTAACAAACATGTATTAACATATTATTTTTTAGATTATAAGCATCAAATTGTATATTCATAATAACAACAAAAATTAGGTATGTAAATGTAAAGTAAGATATAAATTAAGATAAATTATTTTCTTGCCAAGTATTTTACCATTAAAAATTAACGTTGGACAGAATTTTTAAAGGACAATCTTAAAATACGAATAGAAATTTTAACTGGAGCAATTTAAAGTGTAAAAAGAACCGTTCTTAAATGATACATTTTCTATAATTGAAAGACGCTATAAAGATTTTTTTCTATACTCTATTTCTTATTTAGCAAGAAATACAATTTTGAAATAAATATCGTTAGATATTGGTGATGAAATATAAATTGTATAAATATGTCATGTATAATATAAGTATAAGTAATGAAATATAAAGTATAATAATATGTTATTCAACCGTACCCATTTTTTATAAAACAAATCATTACTTTTCTAAAAAACGTTAATAATATAAATAAAAATAGTCACTTCACCGAGTTTTACTACAACTAGTTGCAGTTTTAAAGTAACTAACAACGACAAAATTAAAATTAATTTCGTCAAATATTAATTATAATAAAATGAATTATTACGAATATAGCAATCGCCCACTCATACAGATAAATGCGAAAGATTGTATGTAAATTTATATCAATCAAGAATAATTATATTTCAATATGGTCAAACCAGTGATTTACGTGACGTAGATTAAATCACCCCCGTGCCTCTTTTTGCGACCTTTTCCTACAACGGCCTTTTTTAATTATGCCTCGGTTTCGATTTACGGCTCAAATTTTTAAACCAATTTTTATCAATAAGGGCTCGTTTCCTTGGATACCAAATTAGACACAAAATCCTTGGATATAAAAATCTTTGGAGAACCTAATTTTATAAACCAGGTCCAGATCAAAAAGTCGTTTCATAACAGCGGATGGCGACAATGATGATAAGGTATCATCTTCCTTTTTGGAGACCGTTTAGAACCGTTTTAATTAATACGTGATTATTCTATCTTCATATTAAACACAAATTGAATCACATGCTATGAAATTTGCATGGGTTTTAATCGAAATTAATGACTCGTTTTACGGCCATTATTCTCGGCACGCATCTTGGCCGCTTCTTGGCCGTAAAGCGAAGTATAAATGAAATTAAAACGTAAATTTTAAAACGCAGCTACCGCGATGGTGCAATAAATAATCGCGTTATGTCCAAGTAATTACAACTTTTAGGACTCTGTCGGATATTTCAACACAACTTATTTACCATCAGCGGTTTCCGAGTAGACGTAAGAGTGATGATAAATATTAATATCCTTACAGGAGAGCCTGACGTACCATTTATGCCTCGTGTATCTTCTCACGCAATGATGTCGTTTGTTGAACTTCTTGCAGGACCGTTCTCCAATATCAGGTTAACGCGAACTTAAAGATATTTATATACATATAAATTAACCTTCAGAAATATAATAAATTTCTCATTGAATCTTCTCAGACGTATCTATATTTTTAGTACACTGTTTGGATCGTCATAGAACTTTCGAGGACCTTCTAGAACATTCTCCTTCCAGAACTTTCAAGAAATTTATCGATCGAAATGTACAGGAACCTTCTAGACACACCGACACTTTCCACCACTCAGTTTAGAACCTTATAGAACTTTCGGGAATTTTCTAGAACCTTCTCCTCCCAGAACATTCTAGAGCAGGTTTTTCCGGAACCTTCTAGACTCACCGACATAGTCGGCACGCCTATTTTGAAACAATCTGAAGCATTTGCAGCCTTCCCATAACAAAACAATGTGCTGGAATGCACATTTTCGTCATCCACTCCCACCCACGCACAGCTACCCCCACCAAACTCGCATATTTTAGATGTGACACCAAGGCCTATCCACCACCGTAACCACCGGTGGGTGGTTGTGGAGAAAACTTGGCGGGTAGGGAAACACGGGTTTCTTTTTATATATAACCCAATCATTTTTTCACAGAAATTCAAAATGATATCTCCATCTAGGGACCATCCGTAAATTACGTCACACGATAATGAGGGGATCAACAAAGTGTGACATTGTGTGACAAGGGGGAGGGACGAGTCACAACCTTCGTGACGTCACATGTATAAATCTAAAGTATTAAAATTCAACTCTAACGAAAACCTTTAAAATACACATCAAATGTTCCTAACATTATCTAAACCGAGAACGAAGTGACCAGTGCTAGGCCAGTCATAAATAATATAATGAAATGGTTTCATAGACCGTGGACGCCAGATGATTAAATTTTGTATCATTCATTTGTGTTATGTTTTGTAATATTTCTAAAATGCTTAATTTATTGTTGATTTTATGAAAGAATATTTTAATTAGAAATATATATATAATTTTGGAATCGCTGTTTCAATTTGATAATTTCTAAATTTTAAATTGCAAAATACGTGACGTCACAACAGGGGAGGGAGTCACACAAATGTTACCACCTCCCTGCTGTTGAAGTGCACGCATAACGATTACGTAACGGATTTGGTGGATGTAATAACTTTCGTAGGCTTAACAAATTTCGATCAAATTTTTCTGAAAAATCAACCTTGCAAATATCTCAGATTGGTTCGTTAACTAGCCCCAACCTTTCTTTCTAAATTGCAGCAATTAAAATCGTAAATAGTTTACATTGGTCATAGGGAAAAACGGGATTTATCTTTGCATTCACACACATATAGAAAAAAAACTTCTAGTTTTTTGACCAGTGCAGAAAAAGATTTTTCTAATATAATAATTAACCTTACCCTCCTGCCAGCCTCGTTATTGTGCCTGTTCATGAGTGCGCGGGCTCGTCTCCTGCTCCCTCTCTTGGATCTTATCTCTCGCTCTCTCACGTCCACGAAGTTCTCGGTGAACCTGCCAAATAATACAAAAATATTTTAAGTATTGTAATGATAAAAAATCATTAAAATAATAACAACTCATTTTTATGACAGGTTTAGAGACTTCAAGAAGTCAACTTGCATTGTCCGAACGCGAAAACTGTGATATTTTCATTACATGTATGTGAAGAGGATATTTACCACCTAGTACCATATCAAACATAATAATTTCGTTGCCTATCCGTCCGTCTATCTGTCTATCCCCGATACTTCGTGTAACGTCTGTAATTTCGTTCGAATTCACGGCTAAAAAACTAAATTAAACAAACGGCCGGAGATGGAGCCTGAACCCCGCGGCAACGATAGCGAAGTCGCTATTGCCGAGCCTGCATTAGAAGCCAAAAAACAGCACAAGTAGGACTTAGCAAAGATGCAAACCATGTCACGTTCCGCCCAGCACAATCGCCAGTTTTTAAAATAGTACATTTTTTAAATGCTGGCAGGGGAAATAAAAAGAAAATTTTCAAATATTTTGATAAAAGTCGTTATTACTATTTCATGGGTGTCGGCTATAAATAAGTTAATACTTTTTCTTTAGAAACTGACAAGTAAAAGTACCGTCATTTTTTACAGGTTAAAGCTAGTTATATAAGTATTTATATCAGAAAAATTACAAACTAAAACAGATACTCGAAGATGGTCCCGTTAAAGACTAACAATTGACTGCTTAGGTATATGAATGGATGAGATGAGGAGTTGTGACAGGACAGAACAGTGGCGATATATTTGTTGTACTTTTCTCAGCAGGCAAACGGCTGGATGGTGAGTAAACTGTTAATCGTAGCACAAGTGCGTATGTATTTCTTCAGCGATATAATTTATAGCTTTACTTTAATAAATTAATCGTTATGAATTTATAAAAGAAATATTATTAATTATTACACTTGGGAGGCATAATGCAAAGGCATTATGCCCCCCAATATTAAAGAAAAAATTAATGCAGTCATCGAGGATTACTAATTTATAATGTACTGAGTTTGAGATATTATACGAAACATAGCCTATAAATTTAATGTAAACGTGATTTTGGAAGAGATAAATACATTTCAATTAGTTACACAAGAATTCAGTACATTTTAAATTAGTAATCCTCGATGACTGCATTCAAAACAATTTATTATTTTTTTGAAAATTGGATGAAATATTTAAAACTATGTTTAAAATAAATTAAGAAAAAGTTGTGATTAAATAACCCCGAGAAGAATCTATGCAAGCCTACAGTATTCCATTCAAAAAATTTAATGGGATGTAAAATAGGTATCCTGAAATATCCCATAATAATAATATTAATTTATATGGCAGTTACTTTGTGGTGCGACATGATTATTTTGATTAAAACTAAATTGAACTTTGTAATGCACACACGTTCAGTTAATTTAACACGACTATAGTTTCTAGAGGAGCAGTCCCTCTCATCATCAGGTGTAATTTATAACTAACCTTAATACGGAAGTTATGAAATTATTTGAGTAGAGTTACGGGTCGCGGAGCAGTGGGGGTAATTTTTCTGTTGGTCTTTAAGGGGAAGATGCTGAGAAGCGAAGACTTTTGTTAAGAATCTGATCTTGTTTATGCGTTTTTTCTCAAAACAAAAGTCTCCGATAACACGCATCAGCATAATCAAACAGGGGTAAAAGTGGGGATTGCGTAATTGTTACTTTTCAGCTTCAGAATAATCAAATTTTATAATATCATATTTTTGCAAAATTTGCATTTTTCTTGAAAATTAACATCACTGCTTAAAGATAATTATAATCAAGAATTATGCTGTTTGGAATCACCGCATTTGAAAATTCTCATTAGTGCGCAAACATAATTTGTTACCAAGAATATCACATTTATATCAAATTTTAAATCCATATGTATTTATTTACCTTTCATCAGTGTTTGAACAGATTTGTTTCTTAGAATCATGCAGAAATACAAAAAACTCCAGTAATTATTAAAATTATATAGAATCTCTTTTCAATACTTTTCATATAAATACAAATTTTTTAATGTGAAATATTTAGATTGATGCCCTCGTAAGGCGAAAAAATTAGTTACTCCTGTTACTTGCGGCTCCTGGTAGAATTACATATATAAATTTCACCACGTTTTCCCCTCAACGGCCAACTTAAACGTGGTTCTAATTTATAGCTAGGACCAGCACCTTTTTGGTACAACTGCGTTCGGAAATAAAATGTACGGTGCAAAATGTCATGAAAAATATGTTTTAAAGAAGTGTTTAACAGGAACAAAAATTAAATTTTATTTATTTATTTTAGAAAAACTGAAGGAATTTTGTGTGATATATTTTCAGAATTTTTTCACATAATCGTCAAATCCCTTTTGATCTTATAAGCATTCCACACGCATGCGCGTAAGTAAATACAGACATTCACTACCAACACCGACACAATTATTGCTCCGCCCCTAAATATTGATTTTCTCTGTTTCACCCCCGCTAACTGAGATAAGAAAAACATCATATCTCCTTCCAACGCTGCACGCTTTTATGAACACTATAGGTACTTAGCCGATGGATTATTGTGGTATGCTTTTTTCAACAAGTATAAATTGTGACGAGTGTTGGAGGGAAAATGAATTTCGATGTAGCATTTCAGACCTCCTGTATTTCGTATGCTCCTGGTAGTGTTGTTAGAAAATCAAAAGGGCGAAGTTTATTTGATGTTGCACATTTAATGTTGTAACGAAAAAAATGAGCGAGCCTTTCAGTAGTCACATATGATGTGTAATATTTGACATCTCACAATCAAAAATATCAATAGAGCAAAAACAGAAATTAACATAAAAATTTAAAAAACCTTTATATTTATTAATTAGTAAATACAAGTAAAGATAATGTGTGTGCATTTATTTATTATTGAATTTTGCCGCACTAGGTAGGTACCGTATATCTAAATGCGCATTTTTATTTAGAAACGTTTTTGGTCAATTGTATGTTTTTATTTATTTTCATAGATGGCGGTAGTATGCCACCATACACATTGTATGAAAATTTGAATATATATTTAAAAATAATCACTTAAATTACATAAAATTTGAGAATGTAAATCATTAAGGCCCGGTTGTTTCAAGTTGGATCAAAGAAAGCGTTCTTTTAAAGCATAGATTTTTACGTTCTCCACCAATCAGACGATCCGTTTTTGTAAAAATCTATGCTCTGATCGACCGCTTACTTTGATCGAACTTGAAACAACCGGGCCTAAGGGTAGTTATTGTTTACATTAATGTAAAAAAATTAAGTATTTATTGGATAGTTTCGAAGATATAAGCCAAAATATATCAAAGTTACAGCATCCACACGCTTGACACCAGCCTTGCAACATATAAACAAAATCAGAAGCATTGGCTAGTAGTATGCGTCTTCGCTGTGATGGTACTTGCTGGACATTGATTTGTTTATAAACGATGATTTTTTGTCGATCGTGCGAGCTCCGCGCGCGCTCATTGGTTAGATGAAATTCCGCACGTCTTATTTCCTGTTACGTATTTCCGTCTTTTTTCGCGAAATCACTGCCACAGATTGCAGGAAAGCAAGAGGAAAGATGTCGCACATGAAAAATATTTTATAATTATTCAAGTTAATCTCGAATAATAATTAAATATTGTTCCTTATTATTATTATATATTTTTTTAAATAGAAATAAGCTAAGCGCTTGTGCTATGAAAATAGGACTAACTTATTGTTGTCCTGAAATGGTACTCGAACCATCAACCACCAAATCACTAGGCGATATAAGACATGCATCCTTAAGTATTTTTTTGCTTTTTTAAGAACGTATTGAAATTTATTTACTATATAATTATTAATAGGAATCGTACTCATGGAACTGAATTCAAAAGTAATATATACCTAACATTATAAAAATATTCTGCTAAGGTGAATTATTTCCCTTTTATAATATTTAAGAAAAATATATTTAATAATACGGATTAACAGCAACAGGAATATACTAGTCAAGCCCTCCTTTCGTTCTTGCCACAACGATTATCCGCTTTTCCATCTCTCCGCGCAGTGTGCATTCCTGGTATTTTCCGACGGATTTGGACAATCTTAAGCGCTTAAAGCCTTATCCACCCCCACCAGGCTCCGCCCTTCGAGAGATAATGCTTTTACATGAAAATTTAGAGCAACGTATAAAATACGATATCACAACAAATTTTTATCAATTACAATTCTCAATTATTTGTAGTATTATTTGAATTTATTATATTACATTTAAATTTATAATATTATCACATATAATATAATTTATTATTAACACATCGAATTCGATGTAATATTCGAAAAGTCGGCATTTTTTTGATAATTTGTTTATTAAAAATCTTATTTGTATGTACTGGCATTTGTTACTTCAGTTACTGCAAGCTTTCATTGCGAATACCCAAACCGAGCATGTTTGGGAAATACATTCGGATTCATCTTCTCACCTTAATGCCGTCCTGGTATAGAAATGTCTGGAATGCGGGAATTTGTTCCAGAGCACTCGCAGGAACTTCCCGCCACATCTCTCGAAGAAAATATCTGGAATGCTTCAAATTCACAACCTCGGACAAATTTTGTGTTCCTGGTAGGAAAAATTCATCAATACGATGTTTCGCGTGAAATTTTTGTTCTTTCGTCGAATAAATTTTCTCTCGGGTATGGACATTTTTATATTGTTCCTTAGAATTTTTTCCTGCCGTAGCAACCAAAAATAATCATAAAGATAATCCATAGGATTTGATAATACATCTAAATTTCTCGTACTTATTGCGCAAAAAAAATCTTAATAATCTGTCAATTTTTTTAGCATGCCTTTTAAAAAAATATCTCAAATACCATATTATGATGTGTGAATTACTTTTTTTGTTTTCTTCTTTCCTGGTAAAATAAGCTCATAAGCGGAACATAGAAAGCACAAAGTTTTCTGATCACAGAGAACAAGCTTATTTTTGCATAAAATTGCCATCTCGCACTTTAAATCAGAATATTTTTTATAGGAACAAAATTTTATAGGTTTTAACAAAATGACTCAAGAAAATATTTTAGTATAAAAGATTCAAAAGGAAAACTCTACAGATCTGGGTTACATGACCGCTACAAAAGTCTGCAGTCCTGGTATAGAAAAGCCGAAATATGCAGAAAAATCCATGTTTTTGTGAAAACTGTTATGACGGAAAGCTTAGCTCGGAAAATATTTTATATGTTTTGAAACCTTTTCCTACAACACAGTTTTATAGTACGCGGCGTTCAAAAATATCCACTGCACAAACTGTTACCGCTTATGACGTATCCATTCATGAATCTGCTACGCTACGGGGCCTGCGCAATAGGACCACTCTTCCCATAGATAATCAGAAAGGTTAGCTCCTCGACAATCTGCGCCCTTGGTACCGTTCTACGCAGAGGAAAACGAATATGAGCTTTCCGTTAAATGCGTCAAATGTGAAAACGGAAAACCTCCGGGAAATGTGATTTAATTTTCAGTTTGAAAGCTGTAGAAATAAAACACGTAAAAACACCCTTTGAGTTTTCTGCGCTCCGGATCAAACTAGCCTCCGACGTTAGAAATTCCTGAAACTCAAGGTAAAACCGATTGTTATTTTTATTTTTATATTTTTTATACGAACGTTAAAAAGCGATAACTGTGAATAAGTTGAGTGGACTCGAAAACACTTCATTAAATTAATGTACAATGGAAAAGTTTGAAAGCGATGACTCCATTCTATAAACAATTTATCACAATAACGAGGCTTCTGAAAGGACGTTAAAATATTTCACGTTGGAAAATGTTGGCTGAATTTTCATTATTTCCTGAAAATCTGAAATTGAAGCCCTTTCGTAGCGTGAAAAACTACCAGGAAAACATATAAACGAGATGGTAATTCGGTGGGAAAATATTTTGTCTACGGATCAAGTTTGCTGTAGCTCGTAGCACGGAGTGTTTTCTGGGTGCGCGGATAATTCTGCTCATAAAAGGGAAAGTCGTCAAACAGCTCTCTCGATTGTATACTTTTCCGTCACTCTAGGGATAATATTCTCGATCCCTTTGTAAATAGTGGAGTCTTTCTCCGTTATTTTCGGTGATTGTTTTCATTAATTCGTATATTCTCGTATTTCTCTTCTGCGTGGATTTCTGTTCTCCTGTCTGCGAGTTCACCTCTGACCTGTTTTTTTAATATTTCAATTGCGGCCTTTCTGCAAATAACCCTGTTGGCAGATGTTTTTAAATATGTCCCTTTTTTACACAAATATATGTAGAAAATACCATTCTGCTGAGAATTTTTGGTAAATTTTTTGTTCAATTATTAGAAAAATATCGTTTTGAAAATAATTATATCCTATTCTCGCCCTCCCGAAACTGAAATCGCGCTTAAATTTATATATACGAATATATATGTGTGTATCCATATGTATCCCCTGATGTAATTTGATACAGATCATATCAGTAACTAGTATGACAGATTAGTTCCAGAGCTTTCACATATAGGGAGTTATAAAATAAGTAAGTTTTCGATTTTGATTACTTTTATGTCGGTGTCTTTAATACTCCCAATCTACTCGTTGTGAGGAAGGCTATTAGTTAGATGGCTGCTAACGGGACCACAGCGTCGATTAATGATGGACTATGCCTGTTATTTTAACTCTTTATTTCTGTTTCTCTTTCGGTCACGGCTCTCCTTCGCCGTTTTCTAGCCAGGCTGTAGAATCAGTCGCCCCCCAATTTGTGCAAGAGAACTCCAACAAAAGATGTGGACGGCTGGTCGTAAAAATAATTATCCACGCATGACGAGCGCACAATGAGGACACGCGGACGATCACGGGTTATGCATGAGAATGGGGGTACCGGAACTAAAGTGTGCGCGCTACTGTGCGATACTCAAATTGTTCATTATTTAGATTTTCTGGATGATTAATGTATTTAATACATATACATAGTATTTCCATCAAGTACATCAATTAATATCTATTTATCTATTTATACTCTATTTAGTAAGGTACACAATGTAAGCAAAGCGATATAATTTATGTTACCAAATATACTTCTTCATCCCATAAATATAATATAATGTAAAATAATAATATGTAAAATAATTATATATTACATAATTTATTTTTATTTATTTATTTATTTATAATCGCCTTATAGGGTTTTTACAATACATAGGTAAGTGTACATTAACAGAATATATAGATAGTTTAAAGAGAAAAAACAATAACATGTAAACATAATAATGACAAAAGAGAAAAGAAAATACTTAAAATATAGATACAAATATATAAAGATAAATATAATATAAATTAAAAAGCAAGTATGTATATAAAAAGCAGAAGCATAAGAAAAAATAATATAATAGAATTTTAAAAACAAAAAAGGTAATAATTTAGAGTGAAAAGATATAGCACAAGCATTGAAAGTAATTTTATAATAAAAAATATACATACAAATACAAATCCATTATTTAAGTCCAATTTGAATAATACTAGTAATGCTATGCAATTTTCTTAAATGGAGAGGTACTATGTATAACACAATTATATAAGTTATGTATTTTAATAGACTAGAAAAAAATTGTAATAAAACTGTAATAATGCAATAAAAACTAAAAGAACTAAATAAAAAAAATGTAATACACTCTCATGCTTTTTTAATTATTTAAAACATTATAACCACATCCGATTTCTAACAATAATTATTTACTAAACGATGTTGCTTGTTAATATATAATATTATATAAATTATAAAATTATACAGACATTTCATGATTGGTGTCAAAAAAATTTAAAAAACAAATTTTAATTGAGAAAATGTTTTTTTTTGTAAATATTAAATACAATTAATTGATGCCATAGTCTGATACAAAAGCTTATCTGTGTAAAAAGGTCTGAATATTTTCATTTCAATTTTTTTCCCACAGTTTGACTGCACCCTTTCCCAAGTAATACGGGTGTAGCAAGTTACAGGGGAGCAGAGGGGGGCAGATAGCCGCCCTCCCCCCGACAAGTGCGGCTTTTGTCAACTGATAACACATCAATAGGGGTGATATCAGACCATACGTAATGTCATCTCCCCGTGGCAATGCCCTCTGTATAAATGCTTACTATTTCATTCTTTAAATTGTATTGAATCATTTTTATTATTTATTGAATCGTTTAACTACTGGTTAAGTGTATAAATAAATATTTCTAAATTGTTTAATCTAGAATTAAGATGCTTGACTGGTGTCATATAGAGTTTGCAGTTTTGCTAGAAGATATTAATATCAATCAATCAACATACTCCCAGTTCCTAAATTATTTACAAAAAATTCTATCATACAAATTATTGAAGAAAATGTTCATACAAAATTTGATACAAACACATCCTTAAGATCTTTATAAAATTTCAAATTACCAAAATGTAACACCAAACAATATCAACAAAATTATATATAATTAAGAATAAAGCATTTCAATAGGCTTCAGAAATTAAGAAGATAACTGAGAAAAAAATAAAAAATAAATTAAATAACTCTATTAAAGCATAATTTAAAAAATTTAAAAATTTAAGCACAAAAATAAGTAATCACGTAAAAGTGTAAGTCCGTCTCCTAGCGCAAGGGTTAGTCTCTTTTTGGAGAGGTACAGCGAATAAAATTTATGTATAAATTATTGTTTTAATAGACTAAATCTAATAAAAAAATAAATTGTAATAAACTGTAAGTTATATTTAAAAATATATATCAAACATGATAATTTCGTTATCTGTCCGTCAGTCTGTCTGTCTGTCCCCGTGTTACGTCCGCAATTTCGTTCGAATTCGCGGCTAAAAACGGCCGGAGGTGAGGCTTGAACCCCGGCTCACCAAACCCGGACTGGCCGATTAACGCATTTGGCTACGGCCGCCTCTCCGTAGACCGCCAAAAAGATGCTATAAATATATACTAGGGCTTAGCAAATAAGCGAATCACGTTACGTTCTGCCTACCACAATTATCAGCGTTTAAATTAGTACCTTTTTTAACTGCCGGCAGGGGAAATATAATAAAAATGTTCAAATATTTTGGTAAAAGTCATTATTACCTACTATTTCATTGGTGTCGGCTATAAATAATTAAATATTTATTCCTTAGGAACCGGCATGTAAAAGTACCGTCTATTTTGACGGATTACAGCTAGTATATAATAAAAAACATCATTCTCTATGGAACAATGCATGACTGTAATACTACCAAGATGGATCTGTTCTCACAGCTACCAAATAAATAAAACCAATACCATGGCCATTACCACAATTTTTTGTAATTTATTTCATGTTTAAGTTCTATACCTCTAAAAAACACCCCTTACCAAATAGCAAAGCAACAGGGTAGGTTAAGAGATATCTGCGAACTTAGTAAGCAGTTCTGCATTAGCAAGTCAATGTTAAATACTGCATATTGGGGTGTAATACGCCAAGTGTCTGACGCACACACTCGTCAACCACTCGAAGGATATTTATCTCCTGTTTTACCTTTGTCCTGTCATCTGCAGGAGTCGTCCAGATAAAATATTCTCTAAGGTTAAAAGGTCAGCTTCGTCTCAGTATTAGATATTCCCTCGATATAAGGAAGAAGAGACGTATAGTTTAAAATATGAGATGTGTGTATTTTTATAGTCGTTTTGGTATTGCCAACTTCCAAAAAAGCCAGACAAATAACTTTATTTTAACCTTTTAGTTGTTCGAAGACATTGCTAGCTTTTTTTATTAGAAAAACTGCGTTTTAAAAAAACATTTTGAATAGCAAAAACAATATGATAAGAATGTTAAAACTTTCCGCGAGATCCATAATTGTGGTGTATTAAAGCAAAAGCAGCAATATCCAAAATAAATCTGAATGCAGTTATCTAAGATTATTAATTTAGAATGTACTGAATTCGAGATTTAATACGAAATATAACACAGAAATTTATAGGAAACATGATTTTTTAAAAGATATATACAGATAGATATATAAAATCTCTAATTCAGTACATTCTAAATCAGTCATTCTCGGTGACTGCTTTCAAAAAAAATTTTTTTTTTTTGGATTTGGCTGCCTTTGCTTTTATATCCACAATTATCAAATATCATTTTTGTATTAATGCGAGAAATACCGGAAATTTAAAATATTTTTAGAAAATAAATATTATACTTATAATTGCTCATGATAAAACAATACCTCGTATACCACACTTCTGTCAAAATCGAGTTTTTTGTGAACTTGTCTTTAAAATGTGTGGACATGTAATCTGGCGAAAACTTGTGTCTTAAAAACATTTATTTGTGTCTCCTATTCCATTAAAGCAATTCCTCGTATCCTACTTATTGTAAAGAATCTTGGTATTATGAGGTTTTTTGCCTCCCCTGTAAAATATATATCAAGCAGGGGCGTGTAGTGGGAACATCGCAGCATGACTTTTACGTAACCAATTATTTGGAAAAAAATCGGAATACAATATATATATATATAATATATATATATAATATATATATATATTATATTATATATATCGTAGTATTTCTATCACAATTGTTATCGTAGTATTCATATTTTGATGAGTAAGAGTAGCTTGTTGGTCTTGTGGACTCTCGTCTCGTGATCCAAAGGTCGCAGGTTTGAATCTCACTCCGGACAAGCAAGTTAATCCTATTTTCATAGCACAAGCGTTTAGCTTAATTTGAAAATAGTAAGAATATTATTGATGTGACAGGAATTCCGTGTTCGCATCTCTATTTAAAAAAAAAAATTGATTCTCACTTATACGTTTACAAAAAAGTCACGCTTCAATGTTCCCACTGTACGCGCCTGGTATTAAGTGGCTTACGAGGTATTGTTTTATCATGAGCGATATGTCTCACTTGTATCCGTACTCCAGGTTGTCCCCACAACCGCCCCACAACCAGTCCCTGTGGAGGTCGCGAGGGCGCAGCGCCCTGGAGCAGCCGCAGGAGGACAGCCGCCCGTCCCTGCAGGCCCTGGACACCATCAGGGCGGCGCCGGCCGACAGGATCGCGTGAGTGAAGGCCGTCTCTCGACTCCCTGCGGAAATACGTCAGGTGATAGTCACAGACTACCGCGGTCAAAGGGACGAATAGGGGGTTCGGATTGAGAACTGGATGAATGGATTCCGGTCGTAGTAACAATTACTGCCAAACACTACAAGTAGATTCTAGGAAAAAATATAATAAAATGAATGGATCTGTGAACACAATCTAAATTGGATCAATAATCGAAAATATAAAATTAAATTAAACACAAATTCACTCGATTTAAACCACTGTATTTTTTTGATAATGACAGAGTAAACTATGATACAAACTAAACATTATAAAATATGGACAATTATATTATTTTTATGACTTGTTTATGCGTATACCTGCCGTATAACATTATTTTCAACATTCTTTTATTATCTGTTGTGAGTAGTATTTTTAATTATTTCTATTTTTTAGTTGCTTCAATTTTATTGTGTATTTCTTTTTAATATACATGCGTACTCTTAATTGGGGACTTGACACAAACATGAATAACTTAACTTGATATTTCTTTTGAAGAAGAAATGATGATTACTTTTAAAGTTTCGAGACTAACAGAATATCTCATCGACAGGTGAAGTATTATTAAACTAACAATTTTCAAATAAAGAATTTTCACATTATTAGGTAGAAATACAAACAATTAATGGTTTAGGTACAGACAAAATGAGCCGGATTCATTGATGTAAGGTTGGTTGTATAGGTATTAGTGATGGGTCCGCTCTGTACTCACTACTACAATGTAGTACTACACTACATTGAAGTGGACACTTCGCACATTTTGATGTGCAGTGCACACTACAAACTACAAACCAAATTTATTGAAAGCATAAACTTCAAATAGTACACTTCATTTCAAAGTGAACACTACAAAGTATATACACTTCAAAGTTATCGAAAGTATGAGAAACATACTTTAAATAGTGCATTTTTTTACGTGAAATTTTTGGAAAGTTGATGTAGCTAAACGAAGAAATTTCTGGAAACTGTAACAACCCCCCCCCCCATGGTTTGAAAAATTTTCACTATTACTTCATTTCATTACTTCACTTCATTAATATTACAATTACTTCACTTCATTTAAAAATTTACTTCACTATTACTTCACTTCATTATTATTACAATTACTTCACTTCATTTACTTCACTTCAAGTAGTTTTTACTACAATTGTAGTGTACACTTTGAAGTCTTCAAACTGGTGAACGTGTGTGTGTTGTAGTCTTCATTTTGAAATGAAGTTTTTCCCTTCGCTAATAGGTATTGATTGAGATAAGAAGAGAAGAGCGAAAGTGAAAGAAATATTCTTAAGCAAATTAATACCCTTGATTAAATTTCTTTTCATTTTTAAACGAGGGGATGGAGAAGTATGTAATGAAATTATTTAGTAATGGTATTAATATACTTGAAAGTAGACAGTTTTAAAATTATATTTAAACTCACTTGGATATAACATAGTTTATGTTTTGGGCCAACTAAATGTAAACGTCTACAACGTTTACACCAAATCCATAAATAATATACTAAGACGTGCATTTGTCAGCCACATCCGCTAATGTGTAACGAAATGTATTTTCAGTAACGCAAATCGGTCGTGGCGACTGGTTGGATGAAGCGAGAAGTGAAACAATGGGGCGAGGTACTGACCGATCCTCGTCTGCGGCCCGAAAACGTTGGTGTCGTTGTGCGTGGTGCAGTTCCACCTCCGGCCCTTGAACTGGTGCTGGCACTCCTGGATGGCGTCCCGGGCCCCCTGCGCCACCACGGGCATGTGGTCCCGGTACAGCTCGCACAGCCTGGCCTGCCCCGCGGACAGGTGCGTGGCGGCGCACAGCTCGCCCGGCGGCGGCTCGGCCGCTGTCCACGTCTCGAACCCGTGGTGACCCATGTAGCTGGAAGAGAAAGGAAATATAAAAGGTAAGCAGAAATCAGTGGTCTCTCGTCTGGGAGTGAAGATTAGTTAATTAATTGACGTGCCGAACATGAAACAAGTATACGCCAAGAGCATTTTCTTATAACAATTAAAAGGCACAAAACAAAACAATAGAAGCCCGGCATATAACACGAGAGGGAGTAAAATGGTAAATAGAAATATACCAACTTTCAACACAACTTTTAGTCATTTTGCAACAAAACTCTACAACATTCTTCTTCCGACCTTCAAAAATATTGAAAAGATTGAAGAGTTCAAAAAAAGGATAAAAGTATGGCTAAATCAAGTCGATGCAGATAAATTAAAAGGAGTATTAAAAACGACGTAGAAATTTAGAAATAGAAAATAAATAGGTATAAACTTGTCCGCTTCAGCGCAGGAACCCCTAGTGAGGAGGACGAAGAACGCAAATATCAACAATAGCATTGTACATACATTTAACATATTAAATATGTTAAATGGTATCTGAATAGAACCTAATAAAAAAATAGAGTAGAGATAACATCAGATATGCCGACGACTCAGTCAAGGCTGAAAGTCTAGCCGATCTTCAAGAACTGCTAAATGAGATCGATGTGGCTGGAGAGGAGATGGGTTTGACAATCAGTGCTGCTAAAACCAAATGGATGTCATTTGGAAGACTTAACTAGTCTTGTTTATCCCTGCAGTATAGTGGAATAAGTGTTGAATTGCTTGACCAGTTTAAATACCTCGGCAGCATTAAACCCAAACACTTAATCCAGATACTGAAGTAAGATGCAGAATAGATATCACGTGCTGCATTTAATAAAATGAAACCCTTCTTCTGCGATGACAACCTAAACCTAAAACTTCAACAGAGAATGATAAAATGTTACATATGGTCGGTTCTCTTATATGGCTGTTGGGTCAAGTCACTACGTGGGCACAAATATCGCCTCCTCTGACCAATACTCAAGGACAAGATAGAAGGAAGACGGGGAGTTAGTAGAAGTCCTGATGTCCTGACCGTGCTGGGCTGAGGCTGGTATTGGATTTGTTCCAGGCAGCGCAGGACAGAGAGGTTTTCGCACAAGTGATCGCCAACGTTGAGGAGCCCTGATAAGCCACAAAAGAAGAAGAAGAAGCAGGAACGAGTTTGCAGCCAAATTGCTGTGGCGCGAGCTCTTGTGCGACGTGGAACGCGTGAGCGCTCGAAGGTTAAAACATGTGTTTAGTAAAGTGCTGATGTCATTATTAATATTATTCAAATAATTCATTTACGTAAAATAATACAGATTTTGTATTTGATCCGAGTTACCAGTTGATCCTTTCACTCTTAAACCACAATAATAGGCATGATGACAGATTTTGAAATAGTCTTCTATAATGTAAGTACACGTCTAATATTACCGAAAATAACATTATTTCAGTAATAAACTAAGTTTTTACGCAAATGATTGCATTTTCATCTACCTATTTTTAATTTCGCGCAAAAACGCCCGCAGCTGTCATTTCGTCTGCGTGACGTCAAGCATTGGTAAACATTGCATTATGAATATGACAACAGTTCAAAGACACGGTGATGGGTACAGAGGCGTGACGTCATTCGCTCCAATTCGCTTTTACCGGCGTTTCAGCTAAAATGGCGGATTGCTCAATTTTGTACTTTTAATTTATTGAAAATCTTATTAATCTCAATGTGTACATTAAAATTGGATAATTTTTTTCATCCTTTCACAATATTTTCTTCTCTAAAATCACTCATTCTTTAATTCTTTAATACTGTTATCATGTCCATTCCAATGCATTTGACTAAAAATGGCCATCTTTTACTTCAAAAGCATGTTTCTATTTTTAAACAAGTAAATGAAAAAGATTTAGCATTTCAAATAATAACAAAAAACATTATTTATATTAATAAAATGAATATAATTTTAAAAAATATTTTTTCATTTTATTTTGTTTAGAAAACATAGTTAAACCAGAAAAGAATCTTAAAAAATTTGTATACATGAAAAATTTAACTATTTTCATGTTTTCACAACGTACAAAACCATTATTTATTGAATAATCAACATGTTTCAGAGCCCATGTCCCTTCGTCAGGATTCAAATTCTAATGATTTTATACAACTTGTTTTGTTTTTATTAGTTAAGTATTTGTAATATATCAGTATCGTCCCTATTTCCTATCCAATCATTTTCTTTAATAGTAATAGTAATTCTTTAAATATAATACTTTTTTTAAATCCTTAAAATAAAATGTTTTACTAATTTTAAACGAGATCATGTTCACTATTATAAATAAAAATATTTTTTTATTTCATAAATATTTATTATATAGGTAACAGAAATGTTATTACAAGATTTATTTTTTATTTAAATTATCATAAACTAGAACTTCTCTAACATTAAAACTACTGACACATCATTTTTATCAAAAGAAATTGCCTTATACATACAATATTTCAAGTAAAAACAATTAATACATTTTCTTGTTCGGTTCACTGCCATAAAATCACGATATTTTAATCAATTATACATTAATACGAATCGCTTGTTCAAGTCCTTCACATGAAGCGTCCCCAAATTTCGAGGATGAAGTTGAATCCTTTCCCTCTCTGAGACTTAAAGTGCACCGTAACATTCTTGTATCCGATGCCTCCCCTGGTCAGAAAGGCGTACCCCCCTGTACCTTTAATATTTTGGTCTAGGGCTCTCACACACGTGATGGTGTAGAAGGCAGTCGATCCGTTGGCCGGAAACTGCACGTCCTCCGTCACGACCCTCATGAATGACGAGGACTTCTTCACCAGCTGCCTCAGGAGCTGCCTGTCACCAGGGTAAACGGCTCCGAGTACTAAATGGTGCGAATTGTTGGAAGCGACGTTAACATTGCGCCCGTATACGTCTGGAGGGTACTGCTGGGCCACAGTTCTCACGTGAGGCAGTTGGCAGAAGAGAAACAGAGCGAAAACGGTCAATAGTGCCAATTTTGAAAGACCCATTTTGAAGCACTTTTAGAACTGTCAACAGAGCGCCGTCGCGAGCGGTTATACTCGGATTGAATGGAGAACGAGATCGGTATTGTTACTCACAGACACCAGAACGAACGTCTGGCGTATTTTAATGTTGATTTTGTATTGATAACTAAAAGGAGTCAATTGCAAGACTTTATATAGCGAAACGAATAGCACGTAGCGTGTTTGCATTAGCTGCTTTATCTGTATCAGTACTTCATTTTACTCTTATATATAAAATCCCAATGTATTCCTGTATGTTGTTACATGCAGGGTTATTTATACATCTTTCTTTGCAGGGATGTGTTCGATTCGTTAAAATAATTAATACGAACACGTGACCCTTTATTTCAAAATAGCAAACAAGTATTTTGCAAATCAAAATTGTTATTCTGCCGCATTATATGTAAGTAATATTAAAAATTGAACATTTTTACACAGAAACCATTCTACGAACACAAATTTATTTTACGCCCGTATTAGGAAAGTTTTTAAACAATAATTTAAAAAATAATCCGCGATGGATTATTGATTAAAATAGTAATAATAATAATAATTATATTTTTTTTCCATCCTACCAATATTCAATTTCCCAGGGGAAAAGTCTACTAAGACATTAAATTTACATTTATATTTCAAAATTATAATAAATTATTAATTATTAAGAATTACATTGTAGGTATTCTAAAATATCTAAATTACGCTATAGACATTTTGAATTAAAAATATGTGTAAAAAAACTATATAAAGTAGTATATTATATCCATTTATTGAGTAAAGTTAATGTTTAACATTTCATCATACTGATTTCGAAGCTGTTAAAATTTAGAGCAATTATAAAAATAACATAAATTGGGTATTTAGGTACTATAATAATAAGTAAACTTAAGGTAACATCTCTACCTTAATTTGTACGATTTGAAATCAGTCCAAAAATACAAAATTAGATCTATCACAATATTTATAAAATACTTTAAAAACTCCTTTACATGGGACGACCCCAGATTTGTAATATAAAGTCGAATCCCTTTCCTCTTTGAGACGTGAAACGAATTGTCACATTCCTGTATCCAATGCCTCCCTTTGCAAGGGAAGCAAATCCTCCGTCACCCCTGATGTTTTGATCCAAGGCTTTCACGCAGGTGATGGTGTAAAGGGAAGATGACCTGTTTCCGGGAAAATGGATGTCCTCCATCAAAACCCCGTTGGATGATGTCGGCGACCTCCGCACCGGCTGCCGCAGGAGCTGGCGGTCTCCGGCAAACGCAGATCCAAGGACGAAATTGTGCGAATAGCTGGGAGCGTTGTGAACATTGCCCGAATAGCTGGGAGCGTTGTGAACATTGCCCGAATAGCTGGGAACGTTGTGAACATTGCGCGAATAGCTGGGGGCGTTGTGAAAACTGCCCGAATAGCTGGGCGCGTTGTGAAAATTGCGCGAATAGCTGGAAGCGTTGTGAAAATTGCGCGAATAGCTGGAACCGTTGTGAAAACTGTGCCCGTATACATCGGGATGGCGCTGAGCCGCGGTATTAACGTGAGAAAGTTGACAGAAGAAAAACACGCCAAAAATTGCCGACAGCGCAATCGTTGGAAGACCCATTGTGAGGCTGTGCAGATTCAGTTTTCGTACTGTCAACAACCCGCTTTCACGAGTGGCTATATAGGATCCTACGTGGAGTTTCATATTACAGTTATAGCAAACACCAGAAATATTTTAAGATATTTTTTAATATTTATTTTGTATTGATAACCCGAAACTCGGGCAATCACAAGACTTTTGGCGAAATGAGTGGCATGTATATAGCGCTTTGCGTGTTTTATCAGTATCATTACCGCATTTTATTTCAAAATATCTTTATTAAATACGTACAAAAGTAAACGATTGCTCATTTGAAAAATTTCTTTCTACTTTAGAAGAAACATTGTGCGTATTTTAATTTAAATCAAATTTTAAAAGGCGAAGGCCTCGTTTCATTATAAATATACTTAATTCCGTACATAAAATAAAAATGAAAGAACTCTTACCTTTCTTTCTTTCTCGTCTTGATACATATTAATAATACATTAGCAAATTATGCTGCGCACCACCTGCTTTTTAAAACAAACTTAATATTTACATAAATATGTTGCCAGGAAGACATTTTTGAAAATTGTCCATTAATATTTGAATAGTTCCCAAATGGTATGCATGCAAAATCGTCATCATTACCTATTGGATTTTATTATTTGATATATGAAAGGATTTTGCGTACTTAAATAATCACGTTAAAAATGTTATATGTTTTTTTTTTTTTTAAATAGAGATGCGAACACGGAATTCGTGTCACATCAATATTCTTACTATTTTCAAATTAAGCTAAACGCTTGTGCTATGAAAATAGGACTAACTTGCTTGTCTGGAGTGAGATTCGAACCTGAGACCTTTGGATCACGAGGCGAGAGTCCTAACCACAAGACAAACAAGCTACTTTATACTGCTGTATTAATTATCTAATTCTGGCTGACATTTGAAATATCCTACAATGTAACTAAAATGTCTACACCATGTTACGTTTAAAAAAAATCGCAGTAGTTAGCAAGTCCACGCAGTGATTTTACCTAGGGATATATAAAAATATCTATGAACGATGTGATTTGTAAATTGTATGCAGTTAATTATGTATATTGATGTATATGGGCATAAAAATTGAATTCTCATCTTTGCGCAGGTAACCGGGACTTTGAAAATAAAGTCCTGCGCCATATTTTGGGCCCAATACGTGATAACATAACCCGATTATTATGAGGTTAAAGAACTTGGATCTCCCGAAACGCTGTATCGCCCCAGGTACCATGAAGAAAGTAAAAGCGAGGAGGGGTACGTATATTTTATTTATTTTATTTATTAATTAATTAATTAATTACACGGCTTAATAGCCTTTTACAACAGGTTTATACATAATTAAAATACAACAAACGATTAAATGTAAAAGAAAAATAAAGGGTATAAATGTAAAAAAGTATATTGTAACAAGATGCTAAAAAGAGTTGACGCACTGTCCGAACCCCTGGTAATAATATGTCACTTGGAAAAACATTATGAAACAACACTATGGAACAGTCTACAGAAATCTACAACCTTCGCAAAACGCCTACGAACGACTGGAGCAGCCGAGAAGCTACGAGAACCTTTTCCTAAACACCAGAATAGTCTATAATGTTTGAAAATACCAGTGTTCGGACAAAAAAATCCTTGTTAGGCTCTGGTCGGGTCATGAAAAATTGTCTATGAACGCGAAGTTCTCTGTATATGACAGCTGCTGCGAACCATAGATCGTTCTTCTTCTTCATGTGCCCTGTCGGATCCCCCCGACGTCGGCGATCATCTGGGAGAAAGTTTCCCTGTCCAGGGCAGTACGGAACAGCTCTTCCACGCTTCTTATCCCGGTCCACTCTCGGATGTTTCGAAGCCAGGAATGCTTCCTTCCGACCCCTCTGCGACCCTCAATCTTCCCCTTCATGACGAGCTGAAGGATGGAATATTTTTCGCCTCTCATTATATGACCAAAATATGAAATTTTACGGAGCTTTAATTGATTTAAAAAGTCGTTAATTAACCAAATTCAAAAACCAACCCACATTAATAGCATGCACCTTTTATCATTGCTCCACTATCCGCCGGCTCGGACGTGTTTACCCGCGAGTGTCGCACACTTGCTGGTTCTAGAAATTTATTGCAGCCCCGTATCTGGCGACATCCTACGGCCGCTCAAGCAAATATTTGTTCTGGAACGTTCCGCGAAATGTGAATCAACCGGTATTTTTTGATCGAAACAAGATAAATATTTAATGTATTATGAAGATCAAAATCTGCTGCTTCATTCACAGCGATCATAAGGTTTTCAGCTGTACCACAGACTCAAGTCACCACATTTCCGTAACTCAATATTTTGTTATTCATACAAAATAAAGAGTTAATGTTGTTAATACGGTCGTTAGACATATTTAACTATAAATAGTTGCGGATATTTTAAACGAACCATAGAAATGATTCTCGCACCTTATACCCAGATTAGTGAGTGAGACATTGAAATATATAAACATCCCAATTTCAATAGAGATGACAGTTACAAACTATCAAGTATTTGGCGCCCTGTTCTTATGACATGGATTCAACCCTTGAGAGACGTCACAGTAAAGTCCCCCGACGTAACTAGTACATATTGCACACTGGCGACCTCTATTGTAGAAGAAGTGAACACTCAAAAACAAAGTGCATATAATTTACGCCCTCGAAAGCAGTAATCAGTCCGCCCTCTACCTCCACGGGTAAAGGTCGTCTTCCCGATGACGTTGAATAAGCATTCAACGAAACGTCGAGAATCGTTTCTCGGAAAAACACACGGTTCGTATAAAATATCCGCAACTATTTACAGTTAAACATACAAAATAAGTTTATTTTTTGGTATTCCATTCGCGTATATCGCACCCCTAGTGCAAGACACCACTTTTTCAAAATATGCATTCCGAGATAATGGGGTTTAATGTTTTTCGTTCTCGTAATTCAAATAAGAGATGGGTCGTTCATGAACGAACTGTTTTTTTAGAACAGTTTACTGAGCGAACGATTCGTTCTTTTTTAATGTACTACTTAATGCAGGTGCAAATCTGAATGCAGGGCAATACAGGCAGAGACCGCTATTAATATTCATTTTATTTTATTATATATTTTAAGTATACATCAATAACTTAATAATTATTTTTACGTTTTGAATGCATATTATAATCGAGGCCTGGTCGTTTAATTACCATTAGTTATTTAATATACATAGATAACCCACCTATGTATATTAAATAACTATATATTTTAAGTAAATATCAAGCCATGTGACTACATGGCTTGATATTTGGATAATAATCTAATTTCACATTGAGTGGAAGTCTAAAATACTTGTTATTTGTTTCTTTTCTTTACCTAAAATTTTTTCTCAGTTGTAGAGTCCATTTTTTAGGATAAGCTTCTGTCCCTGCCTCCAAAAAATATTTTAAGTGCATCAAAATTTCGATTTTACACACTAGAATTACAAGTATCTATTATTCTTAGATTTATATTACTTTTTACACATGAAAAATTTTTATTACCATGAAATCAGTTAACCCAAGAAAAGTTCATAAAGCAATCACCGTTTTGCTTTTGATAACCAGAAATTTAGTATTAATCTTAAGGATCGCAGAAAACATTAAGTTTTTTTACGTTGTAACATTGTAACAATGGCAGACATTGTGCACAATTTGACGAAAGAATAAAAATATAAAATATAATAATTATTAGAATGCTTGAAATAGTATTGTAAATCCCTTTAAAAATAAAGACGTTAAAAAATAAAGAAACGAGCGAGCCTTACGCATATTATGTCGCGTATGATATATAACATTTCACATCTCACAATTCAAAATATCAATTGAGCAGCAATAGAAATAAACATCAAAATTTAAAAAAGCTAATACCTATATATTTATTAATTGGTAAATACAAGTAAAGAAAATGTATGTGCATTTATTTATTATTGAATTTTGCTGCACTGGGTAGGTACCGTATATCTACATACGCATTTTGTTTAGAAATGTGTTTGGTCAATTATATGTTTTTATTTATTTTCATAGAAGGCTAGTTATTGTTTACATTAATGTAAAAAAAAAGTATTTATTGGATAGTTTCGAAGATATTAGTCAAAATATATCTTATACATATACAATATACAACATCCACACGCTGGACACCAGCCTCGCAACATATACACAAAATCAGAAGCATTGGCTGGTAGCGTGCGTCTTCGCTGTGATGGCACTTGCTGTACATTGATTTGTTTATAAACGACGATTTTTTTCCATCGCGCGTGCTCCGCGCGCGCTCATCGGTTAAACGAAGTTGCACGTGTCTTATTTCCTGTTATTTCCGTACTTTTTCATGAAACCACTGCCACAGATTGCAGGAAAGCGAGAGGACAGATGTTTCACATCAATGAGGTTGACTAACGCGGGAAGATCCGGAGAGCCCAGTTAAAGTTCTCGATGACTGTTAAAATACGTCCAGAGATGGGACTGACAGTGCTTTCTGCAAATGCCAAGCGACAGATCGTGTGGCGCACATCGCGATTGCGTTTAATTAACAACTCCTTAGCTAAGTAGGACAACTTCTGAGAAAAACTAGGCAATAGACAATTATATCCGCTAAGCAATCTAAAGGTTTGCTTTTCAGTCGTGTACAGAACACCATAAGTGAGTAGATGAGGAACAAATAACACTTATCTATATTAATTTACTGGATACTTACTTATTAAACCAATAACACTTATCTAAAATAACAAGAAAACATTTACGTTTTAACGATAATTGAAAATATCGTTGAAGGCTCGTTTTGGACTGGAATAAAACCGGTTCGAAGTGAAAATTCAAGATGCATTTCATATAAATTATAAAAAAAAGTAACCCATAAAAACGAAGTTTTTACTATACTCCCTTTCTTTGTAAAATATAATAATAATTAAAGACGAATTAAAACATAAAATAACACTAAACTTACAGAAATTTAATATATTTCTAAAATGTCAGATGTTTTGCGATGTCAAGATTTTGATAGATTCAATTATCATCAATATCGTACCTTATGAATTTCCAGCGTCAAATGATTTAGTCAGAATCAGATTTGAGTAATGTAGAATTCTTCAGAACTAAGCAGAAATCTAAAAGAAATAAAATATTATTTGATTTTTTACCAAAAACCCCAATTTTGCTGTCATCTGTGAACCAATTGTTATGTAAATTTTCGAAATTCGTAGTGATGTACCTATTATACCGACTGAGTAATTCAAATTTAGAAAATATTCCGCGACGTTATCGGGCCGCCGCGCCGTTGCTAATCAAACTTTTCTAACGATTCCAATTTGAATAAACCAATAAAATTTCTAAAAATCCGAAATTATACTATAATTATTTAAAAAAATTAACGAAAATTTGACAGATCTTCTTAATCGTCGCCACGAGTCTGCTTGCCAAGTTTCAGCTCGATTGGATCACGGGAAAAGAGTCAAAAATCGATCCAAAGTTTTTGTTGATGGCAAGCAAGCAGACGCCACGAGTCAATATAAAGGGAGTAATAAGGATAATCGAAATAATTATGTATGACGGGCATCACAAGAAAAAGCAGGAGAGAAACATTTTTTTTATTTGTTTGGACAAAGTTACAAATAAAATAGAAATATTAACCACGAAGTCACGAAACACGAATTTAATTGGAGTATTATTACGTAATTTGCACAAATTGTCTCTATTGAGAGACGTATTTGCTAATTGTAGCCATTTCTTCTCCCCACGCGACTATACCGTCGGCCCATCTCTTTTAAGGTCTTCCGACGCCTCTTTTATTTTCCCGAGGTCTCCATTTAAGTACTCTGGAGTCCATCCTGTAGAATCTTGCCTTGCAACATGTCCTGCCCGTTGCCACTTTAGCTTCGCTACACGATCCATGGTATCCACTACTCTAGTTCTGCGCCTAATTTCATCATCTCTTAGGCTTACGCCAAGCATGGATCTCTCCATGGATCGTTGTGTGCATTTGAGCTTTTCTACACTTTTCTTTGTAATGACCATCGTCTCCACTCCATACGTCATCACTGGCAGTGTGCACGATTTAAATGATTTTCTTAAGGATCTCTTTGTTCACGGAAATATGTTTGAGTTTGCCAAAAGCAGCCTAGCTCATTCCTGTTCGTCTTGGCAATTCAGCTGTCTGGTAATGCTGACAAAATACCTGTCACTTCCGTGTGCTGGTCTTATCATTGGAATTGTTATCGTCACGGTCAACACCGTGCGTCAGGAAACCATACCGCTTGAGCCACATTCATACTCATTTCTAGAAATGACGTCATAAGTCATGACGTCATTTACACGTGTTTTTCCTACTATCGATTTTCAGCGTAATAGAATATTTTTATCAACGTAGAAAATATTCAGTAAGCAGGTACCCCTGAAAATTTTCTAAAAATCTTATAAACTGTGTCTTTTACTTCTTATATCGTATATTTTTAATATTAGAATTTAGTGTATTAATTAATATTTTTGATATTATTAATATTGTTATTTTATGCTTTAATTAACAGGCCAACAGGCCCAATGACAGAAGCGAAACACATCAAAAAACGCCCAGGCTTGAGTAAATCACATAGATAAATTGTGACCTCACCGGGAATCGAACCCTGAATCTCAATATGAAAAGCTAGTGTCATACCCGCTAGACTACGAGAGCCGCCATCCATGATATCTTATTTTCTAACGTCAAATTTAAAAAAAATATATTTACTAGGGTTTAGCAAAGACGCGAAACAATGTTTCGTCATTTTTGACTGGTTGCAGCTAGTATTGATAATACTATATTAATAATAAGCATTTACACTACAAAGCACAAAATAAAGCATGTTTATTGATATATCTAAATAGTTATTTTCCGATATCATTAGTTTATTGGCAGCGCACTGAAATTAATTTAAACGTAAACTCTACTAAACCATACTATTTTCGTTTATTATTTTTTTATTTGCTTAGCTTGTCAAATATCAATCATTTGCGATTTGAGATTGTTTGCTAAAGTAGTATAGTTTAAATCAATTATTACTTTTAATTCAATAGAGTTCATTCTATATTTATACAAGTAATCGTAGGTACCTAAAAATTTATCTATATCTGTTTATGTTTACTTTATGGAATTTTTTAAATAAATTTCAGTAAGTGTAATATTTTGACCATTTCATATGCATTATGAATACGTTTATTTACAACAACATATAATTATCGACGATATCAATAAAATTACGATTCAGCACTATTGTAGTTGAAAGAAAAGTATAATTGAAATTAGTAGAATTCTGAATTCCTGATTTAATTATATATAAATCGTCTGCGAAGTATATTAGACATTTTTGCCATAGTATACATATATCTATACTCTTATTATAAACAGGAAAGATTTAATTGTTTGTTTGCATTGAATAGGCTCCGAAATTACGATTTGAAAAATTCATTCACATTTAGAATCCTACATTATCCCTGATGAGCATAGGTTATAGAATATTCTCAAAAAGTTAGGGATCCGTATGAACTCTTCGATAAAATAACCCACCGTGTGAAAAAAATACCAAAAAATAACCTTATATCGGGTAGGCTGCGCAAATTTTTGACAATAGAGCAAAGTGATGTAGTACAATTTTATAGTGGACATTAATATCTACAAATAAGTCTGCGATACCATATTATATCTAAATATTATAGTTATGTTACAATAACTTATGTTAACATTGAATGGAAACATTGTTTTTTAGAGAACAGGGGAACCTTTGTTTTCCCTCACAAACTTATTTTTTACTTAATCCTAACAACGCCGGGTACGACCATATAAAATACGTACATTTTTTTTTCTAAGTTGATGTGTACTACATGCCACTACAATATTCTAAAATAAATAACTTTCGCATTCTTCGACCATTGCGTTGAGATTTCAGTTTTTGACTATTCTAAATGAAAAAAATTAATTTATCTATAGATGGCATCGAAATTGGTCACAGGGTAGTGTAATGATTAGTATCCCCCTGTCCCGCAGGAGTCCGGAGTTCGGTCGTCCACCAGGAAGCTTTTTATTTTATTTTGTGCATTTATCAAAACATGTTGATGTGCGTGTTATGTGAAGTTTAGGGATCCGTGTTTTATATACCTTAGGAAACTATTCTGCCACACTAAGCTAAAAAGCAGTATCTCCATTAAACAAATTACTGAGTAAATCAAAGAAACGTGATTGTAGCAATTTCTTTCATTCAAATGAATATCGATTTTTTTTTGCTTAGTCAATAGATATTGAATTAATACAGATAAAAAATGTTATTTTATTATTATTTGAGGTATTTTTATATAGATTAAAACTGCAAATACACTAAATTTTGCATACCCCAGATGCATATACCTACTGCTAATTAAAAATGCGTATATTTTCATATTTTGATGGAATACGGCAAATAAGCTTATTAGAAAGGTAAAATATGATCTTAAGTAGTAGTAGTAAGTAGTAGCTTGTTGGTCTTGTGGTTAGGACACTCGCCTCGTGATCCAATGGTCGCGGGTTCGAATCTCAGCCCAGACTAGCAAGTTAGTCCTATTTTCATAGCACAAGCGTTTAGCTTAGTTTGAAAATAGTAAGAATATTGATGTGACACGTATTCCGTGTTCGCATCTCTATTTATTTTTTAAAAAATTAAAAAAAAAAAAAAAAAAGTATCCAAAACCACAAAAAAAAACATTTTTCAAAAAGTATGGATTTACTGCCTTTTAGCTTAGTGGGGTGGTATTATTAGTACCAAAATGATGTTGCTTTTACACGTCGGTTCTTAAAGAATAAGTATTTATTTATTTATTATAAAAGAAAAAAAAGAAAGAAAAATGCGAAAAAGGTTTTATTAAAGAAGTTACGAACGTTACAGGAAGTTGCGGACAGACAGACAGACAACGATAATATTATCATATTTAAAAAAGTAAATACACGAGAATTGAAGAAATGAGAAAAGCACTAAATTGGATGGAAATTAAAAAAATACGTTCTCATATTTGTACATCAAATTTTCAATAACAAAATGCCAAAATATTTTTAAACAAAATTATTGTAAATAGTGATGTACATACATATAATACCAGAAATAGGAACATAATAAGATCACCATATAAGAAAAAAGTATATACAAAGAATTGTCTAAGATGTATTATTTATTATAGATTGTACCATGAAGAATGTAAAATGTTAAATATTAGTTAATATACAAATTTTAATATCAACTAAATTAAGAAATAAATAAAAAAAATATTTTAGGTAACTCAATTTATTGTTGCTTTATGTTAATACACAACATGTTAATTCTGTGGAAACTTGTAAGATGGTCTCTATACTGTTCAATAATCATGTATAATCTCTTTGTATTATGTTAGTTTCCCATAGATAAATAAATAAAAAGCAGTAAATCCATACTTTTTCATATTTTTGTTTTGTGGTTTTAGATACTTGAGATCATATTTTACCTGTGAAAAGCAAACAAAGCTACTCGATATTATATGCACCACACCGTGTTGGCACAATATAGTAACAGCCGAAACGACGCCCTTCGAAATCTCGGTATATTTCATATTTCGGTCTCATAACCCGTAACGTACAGACGTAAGCAGTGTGAGACGCTCCCGCGCATTCATTTACGTCAATTACGACACGAATAACCCAAAAGAGTCAGTAAATGGGCAGCCCTGGTGCGTGCTTAACTACCAAGCGACCGTAGGTATTTATTTCAAGGACACTGCCAAGACAAAATACTGTACTTTATTAAGGTACAGATACACATGATTATTACTGGCATGCTCATTAGCATGCTCAAAACTAGCATGCCCTACTGTACACACTTGCTCATTATTAGCTTGCTTATTTTAAGCTTGCTCATAAATAAGTATACTCAAAGCTAACAATCAAACACACGTGCTTATTAGTGGCATGCTCTTGTCATAGAATAGAGAGGAACTCTAGTTCAAATTTGAAACTTTGCAAACTGAAATAGAAAGTTCAAGCGAACCAATAAATCAAAACAGTACCTGGGTTTAATAAAACATACATGCTTATTACTGGCATACTCTTGTTATAGAATAGAGACGCTCTTGTTCAAAATGGAAACTGCAAACTGAAATAGAAATTCAAGTGAACCAATAAATCAAAATATTTTTGATTTTAGTTTTTATAATTTTTATTGTAAGATTTGAACCATTCATGTCTTTTAATAAAGTTTCATAAACATTACTTCTTGCTATATTATTTTTACATAGCGGTGATCGAGTATTCCACAGACATTCGTGATTCCTATAATAAATCACGAATAGTAATTTTTTATCATCTCGCCAACGCGCCATATTTGTTTCATCTGCCGTGGACTGAGAAGATCGCATTGATAATCGATACTAGCCGCGAATGACATAAGCATGCTCATAATAAGCAAGCCTGTTCACACATGTTCAAAAGATACCCCTTCTCATGGTGAATGACATTAGCATACTCATAAATCAACCGGAGGCTGATTTTTGAACATGCCACTAATGAGCATGCTCATTACTAGCAATGTGCGTACACACATGCCACTAATAAGCAAGGGCTAAAGAAGGTCAATACTGCGCATACTCACGTGCCACTAATAAGCATGTATATCAGTACCTTTATACTGTGGTGTTGGGGTTCTCCGTGGGAAAGTTACGAACGTCGCAGGAAGTTAGGACGGACAGACAGACAACGACATTATTATTATTGGCACCTGTGAAAAGCGAACAAAGCTCTTCGATATTATATGCACCACCCGTGTCGGGGCTCTCCGTGGGAATATGAACGCGCGCACAATGGTCCGATGACGAGGATAGTGCTGGTGGTCATCTCGATGATTTAGCACTTCCCGCCGGGCGCTGCTGCTGGCTGCACGAGCTGCCCAACCTTTCCAAGGTCGTTACTCCAAACCCCCGAGGAATTCGTCCGACTCATTTGTGCTGAAGGCCTCGTCAACCGCTCTTGGACGAGGACGTGATATAATATTTATTATATTATGCGAACACGGAATACGTGTCACATCGATATTCTTACAATTTTCGAACTAAGATAAACGCTTGTGCTACGGAAATATGACTAACTTGCTAGTCTAGAGTGAGATTCGAACCCGCTACCTTTGGATAACGAGGCGAGTGTCCTAACCTAACCTAACCTAACCACAAGACCAACAAGCTACTCATTTTCGGTTCTATATTTTTTTCCCCGAATATATGGACCATCTTCAAGTTTGTGTTTACTGGGGTATTATGCCGTGTTGTTACGACCTTTCGGGCCGACGTTTCGGATCCCATGGCAGGGTCCATCATCAATCCATAAACACAAACTTGAAGATTCTGAGTGGCCGTGAAAACCTAGGAACATTCTTTTATGGACCATCGTATCCCTATATATGCCATTATGAGTTGATAATGACCTATACAGCTGAAACGATAGTCCATTCGATATGGTATTTTTGATAATTAATTAGTACCAAAAAATGCGTTTGATTTTTATAGTATTGATTAATTTTGAAGTCCTATTGTATAAAATGAATACCTTCTGCATCTAATTTTCTGGTATAATCTGCCATATATATCCGACCTCTCTGGCCGAAGTTTCGGATACCATTGCAGGGTCCATTATCAGGGCTGATGTTACGATAATATCCGCCCTTCAATATTATTCAAAACGTCGGCTAAAGAAGTCAGATATACACGGCAAAATATCCGAGAAAACTACACTCAAAAGATACTGAACGGGCGTGAGAACCTGAAAACATTTATAAAATGAATACGTCTGTATTAAAAAAACTAAAGAAATCATTTTTACAATTTTATTAGCGATCTCTTCTGGCGACAAATTGTGACGCTTATCGGTTAATCGCAATAAATATAATAAAAGCAAATATTTACCGTGGTTATCATTTTTTTCAAACCCTTGACATAAATATTATTGTGCCTTTTAAAGACTTGATTGAGGGCATAACTGGGCAGAGAATGAACGTACCGGGCCTTCGTTCCTCTAACAAGGACCTAGTAAGGAATGGTCGGATGCTTACATGAATTTGTTAGGGTGTGGGTGTCCCGGTGGGAAATCCTGCGGGGACCTGCGTAAAGATCTTGGCTGTTGTAGAACTAGTCGTTCCCATATCTGATGGTCGAGGTCAAGTTACGTTTTAACCTCCGGTGTGTTGCTCTTGCATTGATTGTATGTCTGCCGGTCCTGAGTTCCCTTGCCGGGTGTCATCTCGTTTTCTTTTGTCTTTTCCTTTTCCCCTTGTTCGGAGCGGTTTGTTCTCTTTTATTTTGCTTATCTTGTCTTCGTCCTGAAGCCATCCACTGCCGCCGCCATGGGATTTCGTCTTTTGTTTTATAGTATTAAATTCTTATTATTATTTTCATCATTATATTATATGTACATACTTTATTGTATTTATTTGATTTCGTTATTTACACTTCTATTTTCCTTCTTACTATTATGTTACTGTTTTCTTTGTATTTATTTTATATTATCTTATTTACTTTATTTATAATTGTTTTTTTCTTTTGTGTATTATTATTTTTCTTTGTGTATAATGTTCATGATATTATGTATTTTTTCTTTTAAATAAAGACTTATCTTAAGGCAGGGACAGTGAATGGCTTTGATCTAGCAACCGTGCCATGGTTTATACGACCGGTGCGGAGCAGCACGGTCCTGCTTGTTAATTGAAAAAAATGTCAGCCTGGATGGAAACTTTTGCTCTTAAAACGGTCCTGGGTAATATTCTGGGGATACCATTCACTGTGCCTTTTAAAATATTCCATAATTTCACTCTTATTCTCATTATTTTCGCGTAGTGCATGTTATTGGTACATGATTCTGTAATTTATTGATTAACATATAATAAAAATGAACCTGAGCCGAGCCTGTGCGGCGATGCAACAAAATGAGAACAAAATATGTTCAAAAAATAAGTAAATATTGTTCAATGTAATAGCGGATAAAAGAACAAGAATACTGCCATGGGCCGTGGTAAATGAAAACACTGGAAATTATTAAGCGATTTACTTATTAGTGGATTAATTAATTAGTAAATGGACAAAATCACGGACAATATTACTCGTAAATAAACACTTTATTATCGCTGGAACACTTAATTTAACATTCACTAGAATATTCCACCCAATTTTCGCCACTTAGATACTCCGCTTGATTATTTCGCTTTATTTATCACTTTGATTATCTCACGACTGGCCACCTTGGCCTCGCGGCCGACTTCGCACGGAATGAACTGTCAAAACACTAGAACTAAACTATGCCGCGACATAGTTCCGTATTTATACTCAAATACTGGTATTTTCGAACATTTGTTTAGCAAAAGGTTCTTGTCACTTTTCGGCTGTTACAGTCATTTATAGACGTTTTGCGATAATTGTAGATAGTTTTAGATTTCTGTAGACCATTCCACAGTGTTGTTTCCATAATGTTTTCCAAGCGACATATCACCAGGGGTTCGGACAGTGCGTAAACTCTTTTTAGTATCTCGTTACATTTTATGCACCCCTCTTCGCTTTTACTTAATTACACGAGATTAATATTGCGAGATAATCTCTTATTTCGGTTTCTTTTCAAAACATATGCTTAAGAAAAAGACATGCTCCTTGTTCTCACTACATGCCCCTGATGGATGTAATATATACTTTCATGATTTTACCTGGTTTAATCTACCACCCACTATTCTTTCCAACCCCGGGAAAAAGAAACTGATCAATCTACGCGAATATCAAATCTCTTCCCGGTTTGACCATCTGGAACCCACCTATTCTTTTAATCGTTCGAGACGAAGAATGAAAACACGAAATGAGTCTACAATTCAGGCGAAAAAAGGAGAATTCTTCGAAAAATAGCTTTGTCAAAAGAAGGTACGAAAGTATAAAATTACAAAAACGCAGCCCGTTGTAAAGATGTTACGAAAGAGAGCTATTTTTCTCAAAAAAATCCTTTTTATACCCTGCGAAATTTATTTTTTTCCAAACAAATAAAAAGTTACAATTTAACATGTTCCAAATATTTCTTCATTCAAAATTTTTTCAATATTTTAAATTTTAAATAAATTGTCGAGTACTTACTCGCTTGCAATAATTTATTTTTTTTAAATAGAGATGCGAAACGGAATTCGTGTCTCATCAATATTCTTACTACTTTCAAATTAAGCTAAACGCTTGTGCTATGAAAATAGGACAAACTTGCTTGTCTGGAGTGAGATTCGAACCTGCGACCTTTGGATTACGAGGCGAGAGTCCTAACCGCAAGACCAACAAGCTAAGCTGTAATAAAGAAAGCACATAATTTTTATTAATTCCTAAACAAATATATGAGACAAATATAAGAAAACACATCATTTTTATTAATTCATAAACAAATAAATATATTAATTCATAAACATGAAACAATTTAAATTTTTAAGACATTTTAATTATATATTACATTGCCAAAACATTCGATAGATATTTTGGAGGAAACACCTTCTATTCCGCAAAGCTGTCACCTGACCGCCGCGCCGGTGATGTAATAAAGGGAGTAAAAGGTTTGACTGCCCTGCCGGCCGAGTTAATCACGGAGCGGTTTTTTATTAGACTTCGGAGTCAGCCACTTGTTATGCCGGGGTCCCCCAAATTGGTCCAGCGGCGCAGCTCGGCTCGTCTCGCGTTATTACTCTCCTCCACAGATAATCTCAGCATTCAGGTGATACATCTGGGGCGGTTCGAATTGTTGCCGTCCGTATTTAAAATATTCAATAACCTTGTGCCCAATGAAAATAGTCACATCAACCTTGTACGTGGGTTATCTTTATACTGTTTGAATTATTTCATCGATTTTAAGTTTCTAAAAAACTCTAAAAATATAACAGTTAAAGCGTGCTTACATAACTTTATAGTCTAAATAAATTAGTAAAAATATGTTTTATAGTCAATAGAAAGGAAAAACCATAAGCATGTCTTTGATATATTTAGAAAGTCTACTACAATATTCCTAATATGACAGATATGTTTGCATTTAACACTAATGTGGGCCTTCGAGGACATCACCTGAAGTTGAACAAGTCTCGGTTCTCGTGTAACCCAAGAAAGCATGCATTAAGCAACAGAGTGGTCAATATGTGGAACAGTTTGCCTGAAGGCGTTGTGTCTGCAGCCAGTGTCAATCAGTTTAAGAATAGGCTGGATATTCAAATGAGAGACAGTGATATGGGCCTATCAGCTTAAGCTGCCTGCCCATTATCAATAATAATAATAATAATAATAATAATAATAATAATAATAATAATAATATACTGATACAACTATCCACGCTAATTCAATGCACCCATGGTCACATAAACTAGCTTCATATAACTCATTGATATTTAAACTATAGCAAGTTCCTATGAATGATGTAAATCATAAAAAAAGAATTAGATACGATGATAACAATTGCAAAAAATAACGGCTTTGATACAAACGTAATTCGAGGAATTCTCCAGAAACAGTCAAAAAAAGCCACAGCAAAATTATTATATCCTAATCGTTTAAAAAAATCTAACCGACAATTCAGTTGTATAGAATTCCTTGGTGATATTTCTCTAAAAATATGTGATGAACTTAGAAAATTAGGAAATACTATTATATTTAGGAAAAAAAATTATTCTGGATCTATTTTAAATAACGCAAAAGATAAAATCCCAAATTTAAAAGAGAATGGTGTATATTAACTAGGGTGTGACGACTGTCAATCAGTATACACGGGACAAACAGGTAGAAATTTTGAACAAAGGTTCTCGGAACATAAAAAATCGTGGCAAAAAGGTAAAGTTGATTCTCAGTTCGCGAAACATTTGATAGATAACAATGATAAAATAAATGACCAATCTGCGCCAATTCCATTGCACTTTGAGACTAAAGGCTTTAGATTAAATTTGCTTGAACAGCTAGAGATCACTAAACATGAAGTTGATAAGAAAATCATAAACGAATAAGTAAATATATATAAATCCCCTCTACTTGACATTTTCAAATAACTTGTAACTAAAAATTGATTCTGCCGTAAATTTTTATTTTTGTTATAGACTACCAGAGATTTGGATCAAATCACCAACGCAGAAAAGCATCTGAGACGCCAATTTGGAATCCCCGCGTTTGAAAATTATCATTAGTGCACAAACATAATTTGTTACCAAGAATGTCACATTTATATCAAGTTGTAAATCTACCCTCATCCTTATTTCTATCACTTTCATTAGTGTTTGAACAGAATTGTTCCTTAGAATCGCCCAAAAATCCAAAGGCCTTAATTACTTCTAAAAATATATAACATATCTTTCTAATACTTTAAATATAAATTCAGTTGAATGTAAAATCTTTAGATTGATAATGCCCTCATAAGGCAAAACGCGTCTCGGAAAATTAAAAAGGTAGAACTTAAAAACAATTGTTTTTATTTCCATACGTGTGGTGGAGGTCTTGCACTCGTTATGTGAAATGACGGTTAAGCTTGTACTACCCTTAGATTTCTTAATTTAATTAACAGGTTATCTTCATAGAATAAAAAGCTTCTTAGTGTTGTAGAAAATATATTTAAAAATGCGTTTTATCTAGTGCCATCCATTAAAAAGATATTAAAAATTACTCTCCGTCGGTAGTTAAGTAGCTAAACTATAAAACAGATTACCTCGCCGCTAGATTCCTACCGAATACCGTAAACATTTTAATGGGATTGACCCATTAATCTTGTCTTAGCTTCAATATGGGCAGCTTTATTAAAATCAAAATGTTATTTTACAATATAATATTTTATAGCACATCTAAATAATAGTGAAACTCCTCAAATCGAATACTTCAACGCATATCTCGGAAATTCGCTATCCTTGTATCTCTTTCTTCTTCGTCACTTCTTTCTTTCCTTGGAATAAATATATTCGTCTAAAACTTTCATAATCAAAAAATTTTGCGCCGTGTTATATCAAAATCATGTAAAAAAAAAGATCGTGTAAAAACCGAATCCGGTGTATTTTTTATTTATTTATTTTTATTTTATTTAATTCGGTCATCCAACAGGGAGACACAGTTGCTTGATAAGATGAAATACAAAAAAAAGTTAAATGTCTCCCTCAATTAAAGGATAACACAAATAGGACATAATCATAGATAAGTCAATTTGACAATGACAGAAAAAACATCATTTAAACAATTGTTCCAAATTTAACTTTAACATAGACACAAAAGGGCTCGTGATGTATATAATATTCATGATCAGGGAGGGGGACGAGTTTCTAGTATCTGCTTCACCGTATGACGATATTCTTCATATTTAGTGTTAAAAATATCTATTGAATTTAAGAGGTTATTATAATCTGAGCAAATGCGTGGAATGGGAGAGGATTTCCTATTGTAGGCTTGATAAATTGGAAGGGAAAAGAGGATAAATTGGAAGGGAGAGAGGTATATTGGCGGAACTGTTACTGGTAATCAAAGCCACCGGGTTAATGATTGTTATATTTTTTTAACATACAGATTATTAACAGATTGTTAATGTCCTTGAATGATAATCTTAGAGCGACAATAAAGTCAAAAATAAAAACAGTTTATAAATATGGTTAATTCAGTAGTATTACTATGGTGCGAAGTTGAGTAGAGAGTCTGGTGTAATTTAAGAGTTGCTTGTTAAAGATCTATTCGTTTTTATTATATTACGCTACAAACGCCAATAATATGACTTTGCGTGGCAAGGCGTCAACACGGAAGTCATAGACATGTGCTGGAACGGTGCATTATAAATTTAATTAAGTGAATCAATCACTTTAAAAATAAGTCTGATTGGATATTTTTTACCAGTTGGACAATGATGGACCAGTATTTTGATAATAAATTATATTTTCAATATTTATAAATAAGTTTTACAGAAATTTTACGTGCAAAAATATATATAACGCAATAATACTCCCCCACATCAACTACTGCAGCAGTATACTATTTCAGGCTAATGAAGAAGAATTGAAAAAATTAACAATATTTCAAAATAAAGCATTAAGAATTATACTAAAAAGAAATCGATACACAAGAATAATGACATTACACAAATAATTAAATTTAATGTACTTCTATTTTTATACAAAATTGCTAATGGACACGACAATACATCTGAATTAGTAAGAAAAATAAGAAAAAAACCAACATGAACATGACCATTGTACAAGAAAAAAATATGAAATAAGATTGCCATTCAGAAAGAAAAAAGATCGCAAACTTCTGTGATGTACAGTGGGATGAAGTTGTATGTGAGTCTGCCAGAGGATATTAGAGACGAAAAAATATGAAAATTTTTAAGAAAAAACTAAGAAAGTTTGTGATATGTGCTTTCAATTAGAAATTTGATATTTTACAATGTATATATTAGGAAATATAAATGTTTTTGTATTACCTATTTTAAGAATAAAAAAATAATAATAAAAAAGAAACGACAAACAAAAATTTACCATGGACAAATATGTCCATGGTATTCGTCTTTTCATATAAGCTTGCAATTGAGTTAGTGTGGGTACAGTGAAACTTAACACAACGAAACAAGGCGCATATTACGCACTGTACCTATACTAATTCAATTGCAAGCTGATATCAAAAGACCTATAATAACCACGGCAGCTTAAAGGACTTGTGCGTACAAAATGAGGCATCTGTGTGAATTGATGTCTCTCAAGAGGACGTCCTCTTGCAAGATGGATAGACCTTATAAAGAGACGTATTGTGAGGGAATGAAGACGTACTCTGCGCCAAATTCCAAATTTACCAGGACGGTAAATTACACAACCCTAAGAGTTAGTCTTGTTAGTCATGTTTAAGTCAAAATTGAGAGTTCTTTCCAGTGAGTAAGCGGTAATGGGTATTGACCTGTCCGCCTCGGGCTTACTGTATCTCACCGAGTAGTGATCTGCTTTATAAACTTTGACTACGAGATAATCAATTCAACTCGTTTTAAAATATTACATTCTTAAATGTATGAATATTAAAATCATAATATCTTTATGTTTTAAATTTTCTTAAACATTTATAATTATCGTCATCCATAAGGTGGTAAGTAGGTACGTCCTCCAGGACAATTATTAATAACTAGACGAGGCTCATGTCACGAAGACAAACAAAAGAAAAACCTGTATATTTTTTAACTGATTTTGAAAAATCAACAGCGGAATGTTAAAACTATAAAACTTTCACTAGCGACTAAATTATTGGTCGACACTACAGGACGTAGGTAAATTATTTGATATTATTATAGTTAAATTTAAAGTATTAGTATTATCGTTTAAAAATTAAATTATTCGAAAACAAAGTATTATTATTATAAATCAGAACTTTTTTCCTTGTCCGAGGCGATCAATTTTTTTTTTTGCCTTAATATATTTTGTTTAGTTTTAAGAATAGTTATTGTTATTGTGACCTAGTTATATTATTAAAAGTTATTGTGACATGTCGAGATATACAAGATAAGATAAAAAATTATTGTTGATTTTTTACATGGTTTTACGAGAGAGGTGAACTATAATATCAATAATGTAATCAAATAATTTTATTACATTTTAGATTACTGGTTATTTTTGGTGTGAGATGTAGTAGATACCACTTTAACGTAGTTTATTCAGCCTATAAGACATTCAGCCTTGTTATGGCTACTTTACTAGACTCTTATAAAATTGTTTGTCTAATTCAATAATGCGTATAATAAATAATATTCGTATACTTACATACAGCTTATTTCTTTTTTTAAGTGTGCCTTTCATGTCTTGACAAATAATAAAAATCTAAAAAATACATAAAAACCGGATTTGATTGTCATCACAATCCATTAAAATAATAACATCCAGAAATTTGCGCTAAATATTCAAGAGCGGACTGAACAGCTAAAATTTTTACACAAAACTGCATTTAAAACAGGAAGACGAAAAAGTTTATTCCCAACTCTTTACAATGCGAGGCATCCAATTTGGTACACTATTAAATCAAGGTTCTCCCATAGGCCCATCGAAGCAGGTAAGCGGCGTAATGTGTCGGACGTAATAGAAATAATAAGGTGTATTATACATCATTACAGTGAGGTAGTCAATTCGCTCATTAATTAACCGAAATAACTGGCCCGTAATATGCCAGGGCCCTGATTGGTGGAAGAGGCCAGCCAATAATGATCAATGGCCGATGGTAATGACGTAATTACCGGCCGGCCAATAAAATGATGATGTCCATAACAGGTAATCAGACAACACTTGATGGAACGACCGCGATCACCGCCAGGGGTACGAAACAATTCATTACATACAATTAAATCTATCGTTATTAAGGATCGCAAAAGAAAAGGACAATATGACCGTTAAGAAAATGGCGAAGCAAACTAAATATTCCAGGGCATCCAGGACAAAAAGCCTATCCTTTCTGCCTAACTCGTCTTAGAAACGGTGATGGTTAGTTGGTTAGCCCTTTAATCTTAATATCAATAATAAAGCCAGTAAATACTTATTTAGAATGGGTGGAAAACTCTCGTGGAATTGGTGAACGTCACATGGTGTAAAGTGATCACTGAAGCCTGCCCTACGATAGGTCTTAGTATAACTACTTTCCTATATAAAAAAAACTAAGTTTCTATGAGACATCTGTAACATATTTTGAGTAAAAACTTGTTTTAAAAATGTTTTAAAATGTAAAAAAAAAACACTACCGAAGAAGGAAACTGGGGCACCGGGGGGAGGGAAGGTACTTGAGACAACCCAAGCCTTTCATTCAAGCCAACCGACCTACGTTTAAATATCCCACCCTGCCACCAACCACCAAATGAATTGAAAAAATTTTGCGTACAGGCCTTCTAAAAGGGAAAACAACCTACGCCCACATACGCCCACATACCAACACATACCCTAATTACGAACTTCCATATTCGCAACTAACCAATATTATTTATTCGCCTTTCCTCCACCGGCGACGCCTGTGGAGGTTAGGGATCGCGCCCTCTATTCGAGGCTCTGGTGAGGTTAAAAAATATGCAGATACCTTATGATGCCGATATATGGTGGTGTACACGTACTGTACACGGATTTTTCCAAAATGCAGTCAGAGGTATTACAAGAAAGAAGTTACATTAACGACTAAAAATTAATGAATGAATAATCGGAGTATATTCTTATGGCGCCCCAAGCGAATTACTCCCGTGAATCTATAAATTTCAATTCCTATTTTTTGTGTTTTCGTATATCCATGTCATTTTCACTTAGATTTTCATGAATTTAATAAAATATTTATTTATTTTATTCTTTTTTGAGCTGGCACGGATGTCTCTCAATATTTGAATTCAATGTTTTTCGTCAATTATTATTTCATAGTTTTTATATAAAAAGATAATTTTTATAATCGTTTTTCTTATGATTATTGACAACCTAGAGTTTATATTAAAATTTTATTATTCATTAAATCATATATTATTAAAAAATGGCAGCAATTTCAGAAAGTAACAACATTCTTTATTTATAAATTGAAATCAATCGGACAACACCTTTTGACCGATAAATTTAAAATTTAATTAATTTTATGTAAATAATAAATAAATTTACATAGTGATGCACATATATACGAAGCAATATTCTTTTTCGATTTCTTTTAAACCAAAAACCAATTCGTTATCAACCTTTCTTCCTATCAATCTTGTAGGTCCCAACCACTAGACTATACAAGCCGCACAACGAGCTGATGGTTGTGTAATAAATAATTAAGTATTAATAATAAATAAATAATTAAAGTATTAAGCCAACCAATGTTTGGTGTCCCCTGAAAATCGTGCAAAGGCAATTTGAATCCCCTCATCAAATCGATTTTTTTTTCATTAAATTATAGTGCAGATTAAAATGAGTGGCCGCCAAGGATTGTTAAAGTGTTTCCAATTTGCTAACAATCTTTTACACAATGCTAACAAATTTAGACAAATATATGTACAAACTAGGATGTGTGCATCTAAAATTCTTCAAGAGTAATTTATTTATTTATAGGCCCTCAGAGCTTTTACACGGAAGAATTACTATTATTTTTTTTTATTATAGACTTGTAATAATAGTACATAATTCCATGAATACAAAGATACATTTATACAATAAAAAAAAACGTTTTACTCGCCATAAAAGAGCTGACACTCGTGCTTATGGGAGGAGAAAATCACATCATTTAATTTCATTAATATAAAAATTATAATTATTAATTATTAATTTTCAAAAAGAATAGTGCAATACACATTCTAACTTAAATACGTTAAAATAAAATTAATGTTAAAAAAATGAACATAAGGTAATAATTTATTTATTTAAAATAAAATAACAGTACTTTTTTTTGAAAAGTGGTACAATAAGTAAGTGGTGTTAAACAAATTTATACAAATATATTATGTCTCACCATAATATTGTGTTTGATTCGTGTGAAAGTTTAATAATTAAAAATTCAGTGCAAGAAATAAAATCATTAGGTACATAATAGTGAACTACAGAGAAAATATTGAAAATTGAAACGGACAAGGCAAATAAAATAAAATTATAAACAATATCAAGGCCATAGATACCTTGCTTAACATTTGCATGCATAATTGTTTTTGAAGAACAGCAATGCTACTCACACCAAAAAAATCCACAAAATTAAATTCGTAACCAACTTTTTGCAATGTTTGCATACATGAGCTGTTCAAAAAATTAGAGTGAGATACATCCACATGAAATAGAGCATGGTATCTCGTGCCATAACGGAAAAGTATACGATAATGATTAATCGTGTTCACCAAACCCGGGCAATCTAAAATCCCATTTATTTTAAATAAAAAAAGAATTTTATAAATTTTTCTACGCTGCGATAGGTCTGTTAAATTAAGTTATTGCATGGAATAATTATTGTAATTTAGATTATCAAAGATAATATGTAATTTATTGTTTATGAAACTAAGATACTTACACTGTATTCTTTCAATTTTGTAGGAATTAATATTATAGTAAGGTGTTCAAATTGTGGAATTATATTCGTGAATGCTTCCGAATAAGGCGATTTACCTACAAGGTTTTAATTGTTTCTACAATATTAAAATCTTTTCATGATATTAACACAAATCTGAAACATTTAAGTGCTTTATTATTTGTAATTTCATCCAACGTTTGTCTATTTTTCATCAAAAACAACACCCAAATCTTTTAAACGGAAACATTTTTAATAATCCAAGTGTGAAATATATTCAGTAATATGGAATTTGAAAGAGAATCAATATGTATTAGGTATCGGCAAGGTGTATTAAAATGATAATGGAATCAGTGAATATCCAGATTCAAAAGGGAAAGGATTTGCAATAATATTCGACTTACCTGTCAACTTGCAGCACGTCACTTCATTTCACTGAATTCCTCAATCTGACTTGTTGGTCCAACCATATTTACCATCCAACATTACGAGACACGACCAAGGTCCTATTTGGATTTAGGTGATTTGAAAATCGATGAAGTTAGTAAATGAATAGCGCTATAAAGTCGAAAACTCAATCATCGATGCGATTCGAGAATGCCCGGACGTTCCTCCTCGACAATTTCATGGCAACTAGATAGCGGACAGTGGATTGCGGGTAGTAGGATGGTAATATTGGGAACAATACTCATGCGTATCATTCACAAGTAGACAGAAAAACAGTTCAGTTTCTTAAAAAATCATTAGGGAATATTGAATAGTGCGACGGTAAATAAAGTCTTAATCGCCAGAATGATCGCCGACCTCCGACAGAAGATGGCACCATCAGAAGTAAGGCACCAAAGAAGTAAAAAAAAAAGAAAAAAAAGTAACCCATAAAAACCAAGTTTTTATTATACTCCCTTTCTTTGTAAAATATAACAACAATTAAAGACGAATTTAAATATATAATATAACACTAAACTTACAGTAATTTAATATATTTCTAAAATGTCAGATGCTTTCAGCTTTGATAAGAAACTTCATGCTTTGAAGATTAAATTCTAAAAACATTTGTCAGTCAATTTAGATTTTCGACATTCGTAGTGAAGTACCTATTATGTATACCGACGGAGTAATTCAAATTTAGAAAATATTCCGCGAAGTTATCGGGCCACCGTTGCTAATCAAACTTTTCTAATGATTCCAATTTGAAAAAAACAATAAAATTTCTAAAAATTCGAAATTATACTATAATTATTAAATTTTTTAACGAAAATTTGATAGATCTTCTTGATCGTCGCCACGAGTCTACTTGCCAAGTTTCAGCTCGATTGGATTACGGGAAAAGGGTCAAAAATCTATCCAAAGTTTTTGTTGACGTCAAGCCGGCAAGCAAGCAAGCACGCAGACGCCAGGAATTAATATAAATGAACACCAAATTTAGTATTGTTGATAGAGTCGGCGTTTAACTTTATGGAGAAATTAATAAATCGCTAATTAATTTCCAGGGCTTTCATTTGTCTCCCGCTGTCAATATCACAAGATTTAGAATAGCTGCATGTGGTAAAAACTGTGATTAATTAAAATTTTATATAAAAATAAATTGTATTATTATTTTTCTTCAATACAATTTATTTTATGCTAAACGGATATATTTTTTATGTTGTAAAATAGATTTGATTCTAACTCATTTGAATCTTTTTATTTTTCCGCGATGATTATACATTCCCATTTTATTAAACGATTCATGAATATTCATATTTTATTGATCGAGCCTCTGTGAAGACGGTGGGATAGTAAGCTGAATAAACATTCATATGCGTATGTTACTCATTGTTATTAAATTCATAAACGTTTACAAAGTGATAAAAATTTTAAACAACATTCTTCGAAGTAGTAATTTTTGACTTGACAAAAAACGTCGATCCAAATGTGGAACTGTTCATCTGAAATCTGAAAATGGGTCTATACCCAGAGAGATAAACAATTACATTTATTTTACAAGGATGCTGAATAAAGATCGAAAATATTCTATACTAGCAAAAACCCGTGAGAAATCACGGGACATAATAATTTAAGGATTTTGTAGCTGAAAATTCATGAATAGAAAAACATTTGCTTTTAAATTGACTTTATTCGCTTAAACCTAAAACTAATTTCATATCAACTTACAAACTGAATTCTTAGACTTGAAACTTTATGGAAGAGCATATTCTTATTGTTATGTTGCAATTTCAGAACAAAGTTCTGTGAATTTTTAAAACAAAATTTATATTTATTTAACGGGCCTGCCCCGGATAGGAGGAGATCCGTGGTTCGAACCCGATAGCAGTCAAATATTTCATTGCTTTAATTTTTCTGTATGTCTTTTCTAATTGATTATTAATGGTTTTAAAACCTCGTGTATATTTACAGCAGCAACTATTTAATGACGACACTTTTCGTGAATGATGTTGAATGCGAGTGAATCATTAGTAATTCCAGAAAGTTACGGACGGACGTACATTCGATATTAGAAGAGTTTATTTTACTTTTAGTGTCAAGTTTATAATGTATTTCTTTAGTTTTCATATATTTACTAACTAACTAACTAACCATCACGCCGTTTCTCCGCAGAGGTAGGCAGAGAGGATACAACGCCATATTCTTCTATCCTGGCACACCACTCTTGCTTCGGCTACATTCATACATCTTCTCATACAAGTTCTACGATTGTTGAGGCTTTTAACAGGGTCATCCTCCATTACTTGTAGTATCTGATCGTGCCAGGTCTTTCGCGGACGCTCCTTATTCCTGCTGCCTTCAACACTCGCCTCATATATTTTCTTAACTATCCTTTCCTCGCCCATACGTTCCACATAACCAAAGCATCTCAGCACCCCTTTCTTTATTCTATCTATCACACTACAGCCAGCAATACATTCCGTCCTAATTTGTTCATTCCTCACTCTATGAACCATAGATTTTCCAACAAATTATTTACAACATTATAAATGTTTTAAATAAAAAGTATATCTTGAAATATAATTAATAGAAATAAACTTTGTTTTCACCACTTTTGTATTGAAAATATCAACATGTTTCAGAGCCCACCAGAGCCTTCGTCAGGATACAATTGTATACTAACAAAATTAAATTTAAAAATCGAATACACGACTATTTGTAAAAAGGACCTGGTTATTTTCAATATTAAATTTACTATTAACACTTTTTCTTATTTCCAAAATTTCTAATTTATCAAACCTTGATTCTGTATAATTTCTATATAAAATTTGTAAACCCTTATTAATATCAAAAGTAAATAACCAGGTCCTTTTTACATATAATTGTCTTTTATATTTATTTTCATGTTAAGTAGGTACTTTATTATTATTAATTTTCCATATATAACTTTTCGACATTTTGATTGCCTATACTTCGATTTTTAATTTAATTTTCTTAGTATAGAATAATATCCTGACGAAGGGGGCATAGGCTCTGAAACATGTTGATATTTTCAATAGAAAAGCGGTGAAAACAAAGAAACCCGTATTTCACCACCACAACCACCCACCGGTGGTTATGGTGGTGGATAGTCTTTAGTGTCACATCGAAAATATGCGAGTTTGGTGGGGGTGGCTATGCGTGGGTGGGGTTGGGTGACGAAAATGTGCTTTCTATCACATTTTTTTGTTACTGAAAGGCCGAAAATGCTTCAGATTGTTTCAAAATAGGCGTGCCGACTGTGTCGGTGAGTCTAGAAGGTTCCGGAAAAACCCGGTCTAGAAAGTTCTGGAAGGAGAAGGTTCTAGAAAATTCCCGAAAGTTCTAAAAGGTTCTAAACTGAGTGGCGGAATGTGTCGGTGTGTCTAGAAGGTTACTGTACATTCGATAAATTTCTCGAAAGTTCTGGAATGAGAATGCTCTAGAAGGTCCGCGAAAGTTCTACGACGATCCAAACCGCGCGGGCACAGCTAGTTATATTAATAATACCACCACAAAATTATTTTGCTGTTTTTGAAGAAGAAGGAAAAAAATATATCTTGAAATATTCAAAAGGTAGTTTCCTCACAGTTGAACAATTTCGCAGGAATCCCGTCCCGGAGTTTTGCTACTCTTTTTACATCCGCGCACACCTTCGGCGCGAAGATATCCATTAGGTACGTGCGCTGGTACCTACCCGCAGCCTCCGGACGCCGGACCATCTCAGCTGACGCAATTAGGGCCGCTCTTAATCATCTCACTGCGCAGGCGCGGCCCTCGCGATACCGTATCAATCGCTCCACGCGCGTCTGGGTGGTTTTGTTAAATCATTCCAAGCCTCGCGTTTGTTATTTTTGAATCAGTTTCACGGCACGACACCAAGGAGATCACAGCTTCATCTTCATCAGAACAATACCTTCTAAGTGCTGAAGATGGACAGAGAACGGTGAGGACGAGCATCACGACAGGCGTTATCCAAAATTGGACAGCAGAAGAGGTGAAAGGAGACGATCATTAAACTGGGTGAAAAAAATAAACAATGCTATTTCTACTTGAGTTTAATAATCATTTTGTATACTGTTGTATTTTGCTATTACTTTGTGGTTATTCATCTATACCTATAAAACTCAATGTCTGTCTGTCTGCATGTCTATCTGTCTGTCTGTCTGTTCTCTATACAAATCCACACCGTTTGTCCGATTCGACTGAAATTTTGCACACTTATGTTTTAGAACCCGGCGAGTAACATAGGCAACATTTCCCCTTTATTCTCAAACCCCTTCCCCTCCCTCTGACATATTTTCGATGCAAATCTGTACCGTTTGACCGATCGGACTCAAAATTTGGAAACTTATTCTTTAGGACTCGACGAGTAACATAGGCAACATTTCTCCTTTATTCTCAAACCCCTTTCCCTCCCCCTGACATATTTTCGATGCAAATCTGTACCGTTTGACCGATCGGACTCAAAATTTATAAACTTATTCTTTAGGACTCGACGAGTAACATAGGCAATATTTCCCTCCTATTCTCATACTCCTTCCCCTCCCCCTGACATATTTTCGATGCAAATATGTACGGTTTTATCGATCGGACTCAATATTTGGAAACTTATTCTTTAGGACTCGGCGAGTAACATAGGCGATATTTCCCCCCTATTCTCATACTCCTTCCCCTCCCCCTGACATATTTTTGATGCAAATCTGTACCGTTCATATCAAACCTTTGTTTCCCCCACAAATTTATTTTCAACTTAATTCTTAACCCGTGCAACGCCGAGTATGAACAGCTAGTTATGAATATAATTAAACAAATTAACTTTGTTTATCACCACTTATTTTTTGGTAAAACCAACCGGTTTCGGAAACAACGTTCTTTCGTCGGGGTATACTTAATACTAATTAAACTTTACAAAATTATTATATACCTACCGATAAATTACGAAGATCGCAGAGATTAAAAGAAAAAAGTTCTAGAAAATAGTCAAGCGAGTTTCGATACCACAGAGGGCGCCAGTATCAGCACAATTTGAAGGCAAATAAATTGAACTTCACAATTTGAATCAGAGATGGCGTTAGTTTCGCTCGCAACTGACACATGAAACATGGCGACGATTTAGTTACACTGAACTGAACTCGAAGTATGACAGCCTTATTGGTGGGAGACTTTCATGTCACCCGCGAACAAGTACGGCTAGTCCGTAGCTTTTGAGGCCTTTTTAGCCTTGACAATGGCACGTGTTACCGTGTCGAAACGTAGGCCTTGGTCTTCTCACGGAGATAGCGAAGGGAAAAACTTCATTTCAGAATGAAGACTTCAACACGCACACGTTCACCAATTTGAACACTACAATGTGTTCGCTTCATTTGTAGTCCTAGTTGGCGAGCGGCGAATGCTCTTTAGTACAGAGCGGAACCTTCGCTCTGCGCTCCGATCTCCGATACACCGGATCAGTCGTCCTTGACGTGTCGCCGCGAGCACTGGTTGTGGCGGGTGCGACGCGCGAACACGAATGAATGCATATTTTACTCTAGTTTTTGATGTCGTGTTTATATCACGTGACTCATATAGAATTGCGTGCCATATACACTAGATAATGATAATGATAATGTGCGTTTGATAATATTATGGAAAGAAATATTGTAGCCTTCCGAGTTTTAAAAAACCGTGTCCTAGGTATCACCATATATAAAATACTTTTAAAGTTATATACACCGTAACTGCCGTTTAAAAAATTAGCTTATACAAATGAACAATCGTATTCAAATGCTTCGCAAATAGTGTTCAATAACAACAAGGAAATTTTAAAATAACGAATAATTACGCATAAGCTGCCGTATTGATTCAAAACTTTGACATAAGCAATGTCAGGCAAAAGCCGTGGTTGAAAAAGAGATGATCCTTATTTACAATATAATATATTATAACGTGCAAGTTATAATAGTTTAATATATTACAACGTATATATGTATATACACATATAATATAGGTATTTATATACCTAAAATCTTTAATGCGTGCGGTGATGTATAAAACAGCTGGAAACAAAAATAAACACACAAGAGTTTTAAAAACAATGTTTTAACATAGAATGCTAAAATAAACACACAAGGTGCAATGAATTGAAAAATGTCTATAAACAAATTTAATGTTTATGTAAAAAGTCTCGTATACACTAATAAAAATAGATTTAAAATGTTTTTAAACCGCATCCAAAAAATATGTTTTTAAACTTACTAAAACACTCGTCGTATGTTATTTAAATGTTTCACTAATTTAAAGATGTTAATTAAATACGGATAACTAAAATAACAAAAACAACTTACGAAATACTGTACGCAATACCAAAAAACCGAACAATTTTGTGATGTATATTTTCAATACGTATCTGTCACACAACACGAAACGCGAAGGTACATATATGAACTAATCTAATCACCTAATCAGTAATCAATAAATACATCAACTAATTACTCAATATAGTGCGAGTACAAAAAGGTACCTTTGTTGAACCTTTGTAATAGGATAATACAATGTACTGAATGTACCCATTGACCCATTCACTTAAATTTAATGGTCGCGTTTATATTTGTATGTGCGGTGAGGAGCGCCACCGCACATACAAATACTCACTGTGCTAAAAATTCAAAATGTGCTATTCAATTCATACTACATTGTGCATTTTGTGCGATGTGCGTTTTGTGCGTTTTGTGCGATGTGCGTTTTGTGCGTTTTGTGCGATGTGCGTTTCGTGCGAGCTCGCACATGTGTAATGTGTACTATGTGTAGTGTGTGCAAAGACTGCAAAGGAGCGCGAGCGCCAGCCGTCGCACGTACAAATATGAACGCGACCAGATGGGTCCGCTCTGTACTGCGTAGAGTGCGTAGGACTACAAATGAAGTAAATGTGCGATTAAAAACGTGTGTAGTGTACGCTTCAGTACAATGTAGTACTACATTGTAGTACTTAGTACAGAGCGGACCCATCGCCAGGGCCTGCGCACTCTATCCATAAAGTTTCGATTCCGTTATAATGGCATCAATTCTTTTATGGGAATTTTTTTAAATTTCATTTTTCGGCGGTTCTAATTTGGTGTCAGTACTTACCTACCCTTGCCAACTATTTTAACAATTATTGTAGTGGTATTAATGTTGGTTTCGCAAAATGTTCAAATTGGTTACACTATTATGTTATCTATGGGTTACACTGTTCACAAATATTCTGTGGTTCACAATTTGCGACGCCATTTTAATTTTTCAAATCAAATATGTCTTTATTTTGTGGCGATTTTGCTTGTTTATTTTTTTACAATCCCGCTACCACGTCACCGCCTCCGACATTGACATCCTCTGATAATATGTTTGTTTCGATATGAAACTGAATATTGACATTTCACAAAGGATATCTCCTACAAAAACGAAATATTTTATCGTCCTTTTGAACTGTCATACTGAAACCGAAAATACACGTGAGTGATTGTATTTTATATTAATTATATTTGGAATGTTTTATTATAATTGTGTTTGCAAGTTTATTAGAAAAAGTTATTTTACAAAGGAAAACTAATTTACATAGGGTATAAAAGCGAAGGCAGAAATATCCAAAAAATTGTTTTGAATGTAGTCACAGAGGATTACTAATTTAAAATTAACCGAATTCTAGATTTTATGTATTATTTTATCCCTTCCAAAATCTTGTTTCCTATAAATTTACAGGCTTTGTTTCCCATAAAATCTCAATACTGTTGACTCATTTGTCCAAGTTTTCCGTATGATTAAAATACAAAAAAAAATTATGGTTAATTATTATTACATCATTATCTTTGTATAACATGCATACAATTATTAATTAAGAGTTATTATTATTTCACTGCTGGTTTTAGAAAGAACAGAACGTCCCACTGACATGTGTAAATGATAAGTAAAATTATTATGTCTACAGATTCAAGTCCAAGGAGATGAATATTGGTGTGACGGATGAATATCTCAATGGAATCCTCAGAACCCAGCTCCAGCCAAGGAGATGAGGGTAAGAATATACAACTATAATCTATAACTAAATATTTTTTAAACAATGATTGCTTGTGTTGTATTTTTTTTAATACACAATACATACATTAATAAATGTTTACAACATGAATAAAACAGTACTAAAATATTAAACTAAGTAATTTCATAAATAAATTTACAAAATAAATAATTTAGTTAAAGTATGTTTATGTTAATAAAATTTAATTAAAGATGGACACACTCTCCCACACTTGTTAATTTAATTTAATTGTTAATACCCATGAATTTAATTTAATTGTTAATAAAATTTATTTAAAAATGGACACACTCATCTGTCATTTTCCAGGGTTGTCAAATTTAACAGATTGTATTATTTTTAAGGTTAAAATCAAGAAGAAGAAGAAAGCAAGCGTTGCTGCCTAACCGGTCTGTAGCAGCATTCTTAAAAATCCATGCAGATGTAAGCATCGACAAAGAGGCTTCACAGACAGTGGACTTTGTAAAATAATATTAGAAATGTAAAAATAATGTGCATAATAATATCGAACCATGAGTACTTTAGTGTATTAAGTGAAAAATGCAGTTTTGAGATATCGGCGTTAGATGTTATAAATTTCTTTATCAAATTGATTTTCAATTATTTGTTTTAGGATTTTTTTAATATTGCAAGGATTTGGATTGCCTCACATGCACCCATCGATAAACCTTATATTTGCTTATAAGGTTTATCAATGGGTACAGCATAATATAACTATTTTATTATATTTTGATTGAGACAAGGTTTTATAAAAGAGATAAATCATTTAGACCTTCCGACAAATCTGGTGTTTTTAGTATATCTAAAATTAGTGTTTTGCTTTCCTGAATGGGAACATTAATGAATGATCTTGCAATATCAAATGATACTAACTTTTCATTCAATATCTTTTAAGGTATTGACTACATGAAATTTTCATTGTATACTTTGGTTTAAATACGTTGGAGTTATTTAATATTTTTGTAATGATTGAAGTTATTTTGAATGTTGGGGAATTGCATTACATTGGGATACTGCTGATCTGAAGGGGCTGTTTCCTTTGTGAATTTTGAGAAAGCCGTATAATTTTGCGATCATTAACACTGTTTGCCTTTTTTCCTTACAAATTAAACTTATGGAAGTTATTGTCCGATCGTCCTGATGAAGATATAATACAGTATCGAAATCATTAGACGTTTAAAAAAAATATGTGTGGTTTTTAACGCTATAAGCATAAAAAATATTAAATCATTTGTTCTACTTTTTTAGTTTCAAACCGCTTGATCTTACTGACCGGTTATATTATTTGCAATGCATTGTAAATGATGTCTTATTGATATCTGTTCTTGTATACGCTTATTTAATTGAAAATAATTATTCTGAACATTGAAGTGTAAAATGACAATTGAAAAGAATTCTTTTTTTGTTGTGTATCCAGAATAATTATTATGTATGTGGAATGTATATGTATGTAAGAATCGTTGAAAATACTGTCAACCCATTAGAATGTACTCTGTTTATCATATCTTCACACTTTTGATCATTTAGATGATATTCCTAACCTTTTTTTATTATTTTAAAAATTTATTCTTTAAATAGGAAATATAATCATTTTATATTTCTT